>OX463765.1:7376948-7634668 GCA_949825005.1 Gasteruption jaculator | reverse complement strand
ATCCGAGTTTTGAAAAATCCCCTCGAATACACGTCAGTCGATCGGTCGCTCGGGAGATATTCTTTCAATCGTTTCAATTTTCCTTTTGTTTTCTTTCTCTGTCTAGAATAATTATTAGAATCACATGTATGTAGTTTCGTTCCCTCTAAATCTCTCTTTCCCCGCGCGGAAGTAAGAAACTAATTTTAATTAGACTCGTCCTTTTCCTTTACATTCGCTAACTTTTCCCCGGAAACAATGGCTCGTGAAAAGTTCGAGTTATTCCCGAAACGCGTGAATTCTGTCCTGGACAAATCCCAACGTCCAGTCGCTCCTTTCTTGAATTTCCTCGGTAATTCTGGGATTTTGGAAAAAATAATTGAACCTGCGATATGTTTCACACCATTCAACTGCTGAATCGTTACTTTCGTGTAAAATGATGAGGAAAGGTATCGCGTAGGTGTAGCTTCTGTTTTTCGCTTGCATTTTGAGACTCTTCGGTTTGTTTTGTATTCCGGAGGGCTCTTTTGTATTTCCAAATCGAACTGATTTTTCAATTGCTAACTTCTTCTAGTCTCGTTCATCACCTTCTCCAGTTTTTTTTTTGAGATTTAAAGAAACCGGTATTTCCATTTCCTCCTTTCGATCCAATTGTTTCTTCTGTGTTTTCTGAAACTTCGGTACTTTTCTCAAGTCGGATTTCGAATTTCTCCCGAATTTCTCGAGTCCATAACGTTTCAAAATTCGCATCTCACGTACTGTTCAATTATCGAGAGATTTCTTCGTCTCGTGATAATTTCGTCCGAACCGATTGTTTTTAGATTAGCCAAAAAATATTTTTAGAAAGATTCCCAAAGTCCTTTTAGGTGTGAATTTTTTCTGAATCCGAATGAATTTTATTTCAATCTTTTTCTTTCGTAAAAAAAAAAAAAGAAAAGAAAGATACCGTCTTTGAAATAGTTTACGATTAAAATCAATTAACACATTCAACTTGCAATTTCAGTTGTCCGATATTTCGTTCGTAACTTAAATTCTTCAGCGCTTAAAGAAAGTATTTTTGTTTCTAATGAACACAATATATTATTGAACAACAGATTTCCTGTTTGGTGTATTCTCCTATCGCGTTTTTCGAATCGGCGTATTTTTTCCCCTTCTCGCCGATTTCCTTGTAACGCAAAAGACTCTTTCGCTCCTAATTAACCGGTTGTTTCTACAAATTCCTTGGGAATAAGAAATCGTTGATCGGTTAGTTTGCGGATCGATAGTTTCTTCGAATCTCAAGAAAAGTTCCCTCTTTGTCCTTCTAATAGATCGTTCTTTATAAGAAAGCATTTGAATTCATACAAATTGCTAAAGAATGATCTTTAAAAAAAAGTCGTCTTCCTTAATTACCAGCATCAAGTTGTACTCGAAAAATATATAGTATCTTTTAAAAACATTTTTTTTTATCGCGTCAATGATATAAGTCGAACTTTCTCCCTTCGACTTATTTTAGTGGCACGATTTTCAGTGTTACACTTTACCACTATTATTGCCGAATTCCCATCGCCGTGCCACTCGTCAAAATCGATGATCCAATCGTTCGAACCAATCAGCTGAACCGTATTGGTTTTTATTCGAATCTTCGTTCCGTCTACGAAAGAAATGGGAGCAAAGAGAAAATGACGGAAAGAACCATTGACTCATGGCACGAACGCAGAACTCTTTTTGGCTCATTAGGCGTGTGAACTAGCGGAAATGATATTCTTAGCAGTACACTCTTCAGCTGGGATGAACTTATCGATCGTTGATTCAGTACGAACACGATATTTTCAGAAAAAGTTACCGTTCGTGTTCTCGGACTTCAGCTTCTTCTGTGGTGAATTCGGTTGAGATCTGTTGTCCGTACCGGGTCGCCTAACTTGTGGATTCGTTTTCACCGCGTTTGCTGGATCTGGATAAAATAGAAAATTATTGTTAAAATTGTAATATACGGGAAAGAGGAGCAACTGTCGAGACTTTACCGAACCCTGGTTTATTGAAAAATATTCGGGTCACAAAGTTCGAAAATCAGAGTCTATAATAAAAATATATGAGCCATTTATTTTTAAAATGGCCTAAGTCCATTTGTGAGTTTTTGTTGTTAATTGTGGTGACACGTGTCACTTGGTGTGAGCTGTCACAAAAAACATTTAGCAAAAATTAAAAATTAAAAAAAAAAAAAAAAAAAAACTGGATATAGGCCATTTCCAAAATAAGCAGCTCATATTTGTCCCGAAGTTCTCGAGTCTACAAATATTTCAAAATTCGCATCCACTTGAATTACCTTACAACTGAATTATTTATTACCTTGCAACCATCTAACTTGTGTAGCCGGTCCATAGCCTTTATCATTTCGAGCAGCTATTCGGAATATGATAGCTGGTTTTGTTGTGGTGTCAACGTGAGCGGCACTCAGAGAGCTATTCGTCACCGAACAGGCGTTGTTCGGGCCGCAGTAGACGCGTAGAAACGCCAGTTGATTGGGCGTCGATACTATCGTCCTTGCCGGTTCCCCGTCGTTATTTAACGCCGTGCTCGCACTCCTCACCGCCAGGTAAACTGAATATTCTATAATAGGTCCTACGTTACTCGGCGGTGGTTCCCATGATATCTGAGCACCTTCTGCTGATTTGGAAATTTTGATCGCACTCGGAGCACCGGGGAATCCAGGCAAACAAGTCTTGAACGCCGATACCTAAGGGACGTACCGTTTTTGTAGAAGAATGCTCGTGAGATTGCGGGACGGATTTTAGCTACAAATATCTTACCTCACTCCAAGCACTGCGTCCGCAACTGTTAACGGCGGCCACCCTGAATTTATACGCAGTTCCAGGTTCCAAAGTTATCTTTGTCCTTCCCTTGAACAAATCTGGGTTTGGAGATTGAGAAGCATCTAGTGGTTCGTCGCCTGGTAGGTAATATTCTTGTACTGTAAAAGAGGTGCCTTTGATGATGCCCACGTCGTACCATTCGACTTCTTTCTTGTCGTCTTCGGTCTGTAAATGTCAGTGATATTTAGTTCAAGTTACATGTTCAACATGAAGATTTAAGAGTTATGAATAAATTATTTATAAAAGTAAAAGGTACGTTATTTTTTTACATTTCTTTCGTTATACTTCCCAGTTAAAAAAATGAATGATATACTCAAGAAAATTAAAAAAACATAATAAACCTTTGATTTTTATAAGTAAAAGGTATGTTATTTCTTTTACATTTCTTTCGTTATACTTTCCAGTTGAAAAACGGATTATATATTCAAGAAAATAAATAAATAATAAACCTTTATTTTTTAAAAGTAAAAGCTACGTTATTTCTTTTACATTTCTTTCGTGATACTTTCCAGATAAAAAAATGGATTATATACTGAAGAAAATAAAAAAAATAATAAACCTTTGATTTTTTTAAGTACCTCGATAACCTTAAAGTATCAATCGTATTATTCATTCATTCACCTGATCTTTGTCTTTAACTTTAACTTTGACAGAATCGTCGGCTGAACCCAAAGCGGCTGTAGCTAAGGTCTTCAGCGCGGTAGAGTCATCGCCGGCCTCCGATCTCCTCTCGTTTTTCTCAGGCTTCGAAACCTCGTCGTCTTTCTTCACAGATACAATGTCTTTAACTTCCGATTTAAAATTATTCACAATGGGCTGAGTTTCCGGTTCCTTTTCAGTCGGTGTGCTACTCGTTATACTATTTTCTACAGATTCGGTCGGTGCTTCCACTCTCGCACCTTCCATTCCTTCGCTTCGCAATTCGTCCGTTTCCATTTTGACACTCACTTTCGCGAGGTTGTTCATTTCCACATTCGTTGACGTTGGCTCGGAAATCGATGTATCGGTTTCCATTGGTTCGTCCATTGGTTCTGGAATTTTTACCGCTTGTGCCACTTGTTCCGCTTCTTCGTGTGCTACAGAATTCTCTGGTGCCTCTATCGGAGTGTCTTTCATTGGTTCGCTTTCATCCTACAAAAAAAAAATGCGTCATTTCAAAATTTTCTTTACAAGAATTTGAAACTATCCCTAAATATGCACTTTTGAATATATTACCTTATTTGGAGGGCCGCTGGAAGAACTTTGAAGAGTGTCCTCCGCACGATCGAACGTAACTTCCGTAGTTTCCTTCTCCAATTCCCCCTTCATTAAATTAATGTCTATATTTATTTCCTTCTCTTTCACTTTCTCTTTCTCTTCTTCCTGTTGTGCCTGTTCCTGCTCCTGCCCCTGCTCCTGCTGTTGCTGCGGCTCTTCTGACTGTACCTTATCATCGCTTTGCGACTCTTCCGAGTGTAATTGTGCCATACTTTCCTCCAATGTGGGTTCGGGTTCGTCTTTCACGACAGGATTCAAATCCAAGTTTACATCTTCCGCTACCGAATCTGTAAGATTCGTCGATACTTCAGTTTCTTCGTGCTTTTCGCTACTATCAACGGTATTATCTTCCACCGCTGGAGTTGATGGTTCCTCTTCAACCATCGTTTCCAATTTGATGTTCGTCTGTTCTTCCTTGGAAGCAGAAGGTACTGTATCATCAACTGCAGCAGTAGCAGTAACAATAGCAGTAGCGGTGGTATTAGTGGTAATTTCAACAGTAGTCGTAGTAGTAGTGGTAACTGTTGCAGTTGTAGCAGCATCAGCTTCAGCAACGTCAGTAGCAACTGCAGGAACTGCTTCTGTTGATGGGCCATCGGTTTCTTGTTTACTCTCGGGAGCGACAGTTTCCTGCGTCTCTTGAGAATCCGTAGAAGTGGGATCCATCGCTGTTTCCTGGACACTGTTACTCTCAGTTTCCATGTTCTCAGGATCACCATCCGTTTCTAGCGTATCCGCGAGTCCATCGACCTGAGGGATCACGAAATTCTCGTCTCCATCAATATCCATGGCTTCTCCAGCCTCGATTTGCGAGACCAGAGCCGTGGCCGCTTCGTTGCCGTTGCAACTGTCTTCAACTTTTCCGTCAGCTGCGTCATCGGCGGAAACCATGAAGGATAAAGTGCCGGAAGATTCTTGAACGGGATCTATCAAACCAGCTTCAGCTGCCAAAGCGGCCAAAGCTGCATCCGTCGTTGCTGGTCCGTCTGATGCAGGTGCTGAAAGAAGTTATTGTTATTTTGAGAAACTGATCGAAGGGAAGGCAAGCATCAAGTTCGTGACTGGTGTTTACTCTATTTGAAAACACTTTTTTCAGGGTGATAAGTAACTCTATTAGCTTTTTTTAATTATTCGCTAAAAGAAAAATTAACACCTTCCGGTAAAATTAAATTAATAAGGTTTTGCTTTGAAAAATTAAAGCAAAACCTTATTAAGGTTTTGCTTTGATTTTTTTTTTAATTTCAGCATTTTTTATATTATTTAACAATATGTAAAAATGGGTATTAATTAAGAATACGTAATAATTATAAAATGAAACAAGTTTTTTCAAAATAAAAATTAAATGGTTATTTCATGCACAGTTTTTCAGTATTAAATCGTACCGGAAGGGGTTAATAAATGTCATTTGTAAGATGTTTTCTGTAACAATTTCCAGAAATTGAATTTCTGCATCTGTGCATCAGTATATAAAATTTGATTAGCTCAGCCCATTCATATTTTTAGTTTTTGACGTTACGTTTGAATTAAGCGACCTTGAAAACTCCTAGTTTCAGCAAAATTTCTACACTTAATCGCGATTACATTTGTATGGATTTGATATGCTCTGATACACTAATTTTTACGAAAATCCAAGTACTTTTTTGCCGATCTCAGGAACACGTCTCGTCTAAAACGTATTGCCCCTCAAAAGGTTAATGAAAACCCGATATTACTACTGCTAAAATATAAATCAGTCAATTTTACCTAAGGAAGCCGACGGTTGCTTTTGCGGAGGGACGAATAGAACTTTGCTAGTATCAATTGTATCAGCAATTCCAGATGTGGTCATAATAGAGCTACTGGTCGGCATTAAAGTTACAGTTTTGGCTCCAATTCCACCCGACATTTGCAGGGTTACCGGTTTCCCCGAAACCGTTACAGCGTCCTACGAAGCAAATGGAAAACATCGTTAAGATAATGAATTTTAAGTCTGAAAATTGTACTAATTAAGGAATTTTCAGTGCCTTTTGTATTTGTGGAACGGTAACGAGTTGACTTTTCCCTGGATTGAAGATAGCTTGTTGATTTCCTTTAGTCGAAATAGTGACAGTCTTCGGGACACCTCCTTGTCCAGGAACGGTAATGGTAATCGGCTTCCCAGCTGTACCTCCGCCCATAGCACCAGAAGACACGACGATCATCTTCACTCCTTGTTGATTAGTTACGTGATTTGTTGCAGAGAGCGGAAGTACGTTAACGGGAGTGGTGATGTTCGTCGTTTGGCCGGATCCAGCTTGGGAAGTGGTAACAGCCTGCACTGCTCTTAAGCCAGATCCAGTAGTAACTACGATAATTTGATTGGGCCTCCCAACCAGTCCACCATTTCCCCCGGGCTTCGTTATCATGATAGTTTGCTTTCCAGCGATACTCTGTCCTTTGCTCATAGCAACCAAACTGGAGGTTTTCATCGTCGTGAGGATCTTCGATCCTGCCACTGTGTTTGGATTCACTAGACGCAGTATCGTTGGCCCTTGGGGTTTAGTTCCCGTGGCTTGGACGCCTTTGCTGGGGATAAGAGACACTTTCGGAACGGTGGCGACCATTCCTTGTCCAGTTTTCAGCAAGTGAACGATTTGCGGTGGTCCAGACATATTTTGCCCGGGTTTCTGGAGGATAATTTGTTTATTCTGTTGAGGGGACGCGGTACGCAAGACCGTAGCACCTGGAGTCGCGAAGCGAATTTGTTGTCCTGGTTGTACATTTTTCATGCGGATGGTGTTGGTCGGCGTTTGTTGTTGCGGTATCACCGGGGCGTTGTTCATGCTGATCTTCGGAGTAGCCGCTGCAGCAGCCGCTAGCGCAGCGATACCCGACATGGCGGCCGGAGCTTGTGCAGCTGTCGTGACGATTGCCGGAGCCGGTTGCTCGGGAGGAGTCGTCGCCACGGTGGATACCAAAGGCGAACGTATCTTGATCAGGTTACCCGGTAATCGCGGAGTCAAAGGAGTGGTTGGAGTTTTGGGCGCTGGAGAGGTTATCGCCTTCGGGACTGGACTTTGAACGGGTTGTTGCACTCTGATAGGAGTGGTTGGAACCGTTGGCTTCGGAACTGGCGTGGAAGGTAACGAAGGTAACGAAGCTGCTGAAGTCGTCATTGGCGAGGAGGGAAGGGAAGTTATAGTGGGTGTTGTAACGGTCGGTGTCGCCGTGGCCGTGGTGCTTGGTGTTACCGCCGGTTGCCCGGTCGCTGCCGGGAACGTGCTGGTGGCTGGAGGCATGTCGTATTTTTGTATTTGCAGGATGTAATGTTGAGCCGAAGGTATGGCGGCCCAACTGACTTCGAGACTCTGCGTAGACGCACGAACTAGTTGTACTCGAGATGGTGCTGGCGGTTTGCTGACTTCCAAATACCACAAATCTTTGCAACATACCTGAAAACAGAAATTCGTTTTGTAGTTTCGTTAAACTACAGGTCGTTATATCGTAACGAATATTCCCATAACTTGCAAAAGCAATAATGTTCTCTTACTTGATTGTTCCAAGCCTTACGGTAACCGTCCCTTCCGGACCAAATGTAAAGACGGCCATGAACTCCTACAGCACAGTGCCCGGCTCTGGCACGCGGTACATTTTCTTCGAGCGTATCGAGGGTCAATTGTTCCCAAGTTAACGTCTCTGAGGAAAGCAAAATAGCTGCCGTTAGAAAATTTTCGGAAATGAAAGATTCCTTTGGTATTAAGCTGTGTTCCACGATTTAAAGCGATTATTTAAAAATCTTTTTTATATCATTCTCTTTAATTAGAAAATTGGTTTGACCAATCAAAATTAATACAACCTGTTAAAAAACAATTTTTATATTTGGTTTGGGAAAACTTTTGATTTTATATACCTTTTTCTTTACTACACCTTACCATACGAATTTAATAAAATTTCACGTGGCATCAAAGGTGTATTTATTTATGTTTCGGCTTTTATGTAAATCCATGCAGTAGAAAATCATCTCAAAAACGTCTTTGTATGACAAAGAGTTAAATAAATGTACAGCAATATAGTTATACCTAAATTGAGACAGGCCAAAGTGTTCGTGCACTTCCACTCTTTTTCATGTGTCGCAACTTTCGCTTCATCAGCGACGAGCGGGACCCATCCGCCAAAGACGTACATCCGGTGTCCGAATAACGTGGCAGTGTGCAAAGATCGAGGTAACGGCGTCGGTCCGTGTACGACCGGCTTGTTCCAAGTCATAGAATCGACGTCCAAAAGCCACAGATCGCCCAAACGACATCCGCTCATTCCGCCGTAAATGACTAAACAGGATTTTCCCGTAGTACGATCCGTATATGCAACTGCAGAATGCGATTCTCGAGGAGGTGGAGCTCGTCCATGGGTAACAGGTACATCCCAAGCGGTAGCTCCATTCGGAAGCAGTTCTAGGGTATACAGGTCGCTGAGATACCTTGAAAAAACGATTCCAACATTTTAACGTGACAAATACATTCTCGAAGACTCGTTTAAAAAAATATTTAGCAATCGTTGATCAATACCTGGGAATATTATTTTTAGGATCATTACTATCGTTAGCGAGACCTCCGAAAAGGAAGACTCTGCTTCCGATTAAAGTAAAACTGTGTCCCAGCCTAGGACACGGCGCTTGCCCTCGCTTCGGTGGTCTTTGTCTCAATCTCCTCCATTCCCATCTACTTGCTTGTAATTCATATAATTCGTTTGAATATTTTCCATATTCTACCATACCACCAAAAACGAGGATCCTCGTTCCATCCACGACAAACCCGTAAGCCGCGCATCCTGCAGGAATATCTCCCTTTGTTGCTGGCACGAACCATTGATTTGTCGCTAGAAAGGTAATAAATTATTCAAAACTAATTTGACTTCCCGTTGTAAGTAATTGGTATTTCTCTATGCAAGGTTTAATTAAATTGTTATATAATATTTTTAAAAAATGACTTTTGAGTTTCAGCCAAATACATAAATTCAGCTTTTTTATTGGGAAGAAACTATTACTCTTATTTATAAAGAGAAATTAGAAAAAAAGATAAAAGGTGTTTCGACATTCTTTGGTCAGTTGCTTTCATAAATACATTATCATAATTCTGCAATTTTTTTTGCTACCACATACATATTATCGAGTCGTCAAGGATGAAATTTGTAATAAAAGGCACAGTTTGCTGATAATTTTACAATTTTCATCCTTGACGAGCTAATACAATTCTCTATAGCTTACAAATTTTTTATGTGAAATGAAAATTGTGAATTTCAAAGAATTGTAACACGTGCAAAATACCGTTCTTAACCCTCTGAATGCTGCTTACTCTTGCACAAAGTTATCAATATATGCGGCGATATTCGGATGTCAGTCATTAAGGGCACATATATACGCCTTTTCTATATATTGATAAATTCGTGAGGGCGCATTTATGCGCCTTCAGCACTCAAAGGGTTAAGACGGGCACTACCTTTTATATTTTCTATTAGTTTAGTTTACTTTATTATATTACAATCTAATTGTATCCCTAAGGGCTTGTGATTACTAGGTATCTTTCGAGTAAACATTCATTCTCAAAGATTACAATCTAAACACTAGGAAAGTATCGAATAAAGTAAACTCTTCGCAAAACAAATGCAAGTTACGATCTCGAAATATTCCAATAATAAATTTTATAATTTATTGATCGATTGTTACAAATCTTCCTTTTTGGTCACAAGGATGTAGATATTATTGTTTTCTTTAATTTGAAATCTTTTCATGAGGAAACTTCTTCATTCACACAATTTGGAAAAAGAAACACATTGGATTTGCCGAAATAAATTATTTCACACCCTGGAAATAGGTACGTCTCAAGTGAATCACTAGGAAACTGTTATTTTCCAAAACAAGCTGTTTGTATAAAAAATATAAAATCCAGTTTCATATTCAATTCAAAACTCTAGATTCAGGAAGGAAAAACAATTGTTTTTCTTTGCAAACGCGGTAGCAGCGGAAAAACAAACAGATAATAAAACCCAACCACATAAAACCTAAATTTAGTGATTTTAATTCAAACAATCACCAATACAGTCCACTGAAGAGGACAACTATTTTTAAGACCTCTCCTGGAGTTTCTCCTCTGATCGAGGAGGATGATGGTTTCTCATGAATTTTCCTTTTTCCTTAATCTTATTGTATACGCAGTGGCATACGTAGAGGCGAAGAAACCTCTGTCTGCACGTAATGATTGATATTCAAACCAATTGTTTATTTGTTTTCCTACGCCATCTTTACTGACGTCACTGTAACGTCACGTCGCTGGTAGAAAGTCAGGGGTACCGGGGAAAGGGCGGGTAAACAGTACCGAGACAGGAAAAAGGAGAGACATAGTCACATATGTGTGCGAGAAAGAGAGGGACGGCAACAAAAATGGCCGCTATCGAGCGTACAAACATGAAAAATGTCATTATTGGCAGCTTCAAGTTTCACAGTCCCTTTTGGGTTCCTCGAAAAGTCCTCGTGGGTTCTTTCAACCAGGGAACGACACAACCCCGCTCGGAGAAAGCGAAAAAAGGGGTTTGCGAAGGATCTACGGTCCTTCCGGACGCCGGTGTGGTTGCCGTGTGTTTTGTCGTCCATTTCAACATGGCGTGCCGCCATGTTGAATAGCGCGCGGAAATGGAGGACCGAGCGAACGGCGCGCTAACGACGCACCGGAATTCTTTTTTTTTTCTTTCGAAAAAGCCTCACCTGTATTGTAGACGTGCAATTCGTCGACGATGCCCTCGTTACCACCGCCGAAGACCACCATAAGATCCTTGATGGCTACCGCCCTGTGACCATGTCTAGGTCGTGGTTGGGGCCCGGTTGAATTTGTGATCCGCTTCCACTTCAACATGAATTCCGCCATGATGATTTCGCCTCGATCACATCACTTCTTCATGCCGCCACAATGCTCCGCGCGGTGCTACGATACTCTCGCGATTACTCGATTCTCCCTCGGCCTCCTCCTTCCCTTCACCAGTGTGTCTGTCAATGTCGTCTCCTGGCTGCAGCCGCCTTATCGTACAGACAAAATCATGTTTTTACAACAACAACAACAATCGCTGCTGCTGCTGCCGCCACCACTGCTCTCTATCTCTCTCGCCCTCTGCAACCATAACCATGACCAAGTTTTCACTCTACGGTAGTGCCATCGAGCGGAATCGACCAATCCCGCGACAAATACAACGGAATGTCCGTTCGAACTTCGACTTTGCCATGAAATTCTGGTCGATTCGCACCCCCTTGGTTTTCCACCCTTTTCCCAGCAAAACGCAAAGCGAAGTTTCCTCTTTCTCGCAACCTATTATATACTCGCGGAATCTTTATCGTCCGGCGGCATTATTTCTCGACCGAACGGGCGAAATTCATATACGTCATCCCGCTAAAATTCAATATGGCGCTCGGGCAGGATAACAAAGGATTTTCACGATCGCGCGGGGTTTCGTGCCATCGAGGGTTCGTTCCCCGAGTTCCCGAAATTCCCATCTAGCGATTCTCGCTCGAATAACAAAAACAAGCGATTTTCCGGGTATTCGGTACTAGATATCGTTTTCCCACCGGCCGCCATCTTGGATTTCGCATGACGTAAGTTTAACGGCTCTTGGATAGGGCAGACTCTTTTTCTTCTCCTTTTACCATACGGACGAGTTCTCCAATCGCGATTAGAAGGGAGGGGAGAGTAAGTAAAGGAATAAGTCCCCAAATTCGCCCAAATCCCGAGAAAAATTCGCTTCGGTTTACGAATTCGCGGATTCCCGGGCGACCAATCGTGCGACGAAATACCGATTTGGAGAATCCGGTAGCGAAACTTGTCCACAACGGAATAAAAGAACCGTTCGGCGTTTGATCGCAGGATCGTCGCTTCGGTTACCAGTTCCGAGAGTTCATGGAAAAGCAGCCTTACGTCCAGTCCGATGTGGTCCAGTTGCAGCACAGAAGCGCCGAGAGACCCTTCCTAGATCTTTTCCCTTTCTCTTTTTCTTCCGTCGATGTATGTTTCTAACCTCGCGACAATGACATTAGTTGGCGTTGGGAGGGGGGTGAGAAAAAGTCCAGCAACTACTCCGGGTCACGGGTCTCGCACCGTCTCGGGTAAACGTATGCGTTTCACGGAGTTGCACAATCACCGAAAGTCACCCGCTTCTTTGCGTCCAACTTGCCCGTGACTCGAAAGAGAGGTTATTGCAATACAAACAACGAGATAAGTCGATCGTAACCAAGGTGCATCGTATACAAATGGAGGATAAGTCGACGGAAAAATTCGCGGGATCGCGAATTATCGGTACGGGGACGAAACGCACCGTGATACGATACCGGAGGATTACGGCTACGAGTTACCCTCTTTGCACGCGAGACATCGTTGCGACACTAATACTGTACTTGTCGAAATAATAATTGCAACGCGGAATTCTGACGGCACAAGCGGCCTTCTGAACAAACCGTGTCCACCATTGCATTCCCAGTGCGTCGGTAGTTGCATCGTACCTAGATGGGACACTCGCCGCAGCGAGGATACGTGAAACTATCACCATTCGAGATTCCTCGACCGACTGGTTCTCGTTTTCGATTGGATAAAAAATGAAAGGAGTGTGGAAAGTCCCAGGGAAATTTGAATAAAGCGGAAGTTTCAAATTTTATGAGATTAGGAAATTGTTAGCTCATGAGGTTGATATTTTGTTTTTTTACTTGGTTTACTATGCCCCGAAGTCCATGGAGAAATAAAAAAAGGCGTAAGAAGAGATAGGAAAGACAGTTGTAGGCAAAAACAAATAAAATTAGGAGCAATATATTACAGTATAATATTAGAAATTTCAATAGAATGAATATCGAGTGTAATTAAATGATTAATTGTAAAATACAAATACATGTATTTCACCAAAAAAGGAAATGATTTTTGGTATTCTTCTACTCTGTTTTACATTATTTCGTTTTCTTGAACAATGACAGGTAGAGGTAGCGGTTCGCTCATACATGTAATACGAAACATTTTTTTATATGTTTTTGCCAGTTCAATTGTCAAACTGTGTATAATATTATTACAACTTATTGTATTGGTGCAAGATGTTGCATGGATTAAATAAATAAATAAATAAATGTGTATTTATTGCAAACACTCGTTTAACACATGCAGATCACAGTTGTATTTTTCATTTGAAAAATTTCAAGATTTGTGGATCTGTTCCTACAGTTTCCAATTTGATTAGTTACTTCCGTTGTGTCATTTCAATATTTCATTCCTTCCGTTAAAGTGAATTTCTAAATTCGAAATTTTGCCAACTGATAAAACAACATCTTTCTAATATTTATACTATCTTGTGTATCAAATACATTTTAATACTAATAGACAAATTAGTTTTCGGAAATGTTTATATATACTAATTATGTAGTGATTATTTTTCAGTATTTTAGTATTTTTATTTTTTAGTATTTCAAATACTAACTTTGAATTTTCCCGGTCTTACTAAATTCGGGGAATATTGCCACCATTTTAATACCTAGATTTTAAGAGCGCAGTAGTCGGTAATCTATGTAGGCGTACAACCCGTGGCACTAAACGCGCAATTCTCTCGTGTAAACGCTAAAACGACGAAAGGGATATCGATACCCATACGATTTTGAGTAATTCCGCAATAAAATGGCAAGCGAAAAGAAAACTGGCAAGCTGCAGGCGAAAGACAAAAGGTCTAACGAGGAGATCTTCGCAGGCTTTCAAACGCTGAGGAATGAGCAGCGAATGATGGCAAATAAACTGTCGGAAATGGAAATGGAATTAAATGAACACAAGTATTCTTTCGATTTATTATAACCTCTTTTTTCTCTCACCTTTGTTTATCGATTTCAGTTTCGTGAAACATTTTTCGAAAAAAAGTGTCCCAAGTGTTCGCGTCTCCTCTGAAACTCTGTCACTTTTAGAGAAGACAGTGATTGTTGGTCAGGGCTTTGAAAAGAAACGTTGCAGTAGTCAAGTGCCTTTATTTCCTCCGGGGCATTGTTGCGTTTGACACATACAACTAAAGATAGATACCGACACCACAATTGACGTGACCAAATTTGGTGCCTAATCGATTCTGTGATCTTTTTTCCCCCGTAACTGATTCTTAGCACCCAGAAAAGAGTTTTTTTTTTGATAATTGATTTTTCATTGTTTTTTTATTTTTCTTTATTGAGATACTATTGTCATAATTTTTATTTACCTTTTTTATAAAAGATGTTAAGGGACACAGGTGCAAATTAAGAAAAGATTGACAATGATTTTAATCAGAAACTTTAAAGTTCTACTTTCACAGCCATTATTAAAACTTATGTACCATTTTGGTAAAAAATGTAAAAATGGTTAAAAATAACGGTTTAAAAAAAATTTTTTGTGGTATTATTTCAATTAAACTCAATTGTTAGAAAAAACTTTCAAATTACATTTTAAGTCTTTTTACAATTAAGGAATATGATGTTATAAGGATGTAGTAACATATATTTTAACGCCATAGAAATTTATAAATGTCGCTACCGGGTTTTATATTATTGAGTCTATAAATTATAGAAATTATAAAAATGCCGTACATTTTTCAATCATATTTGCAATTTTTCATATAGAAGCTGTTACTATGAGAATTATTATTATAACATACCCTATTTGATTCCTCTCAACTCGAACGTAACTGTCATTCTGTAGATGAATAATTTTTGTTTCAGGATTGTTATTGATACTTTGAAAAATATAGATCCCAAAAGGAAATGTTACAGAATGGTAGGAGGAATTTTATGCGAGAGAATCGTTGCAGATGTAATGCCTACATTAGTTTCAAACAAAGAACAAGTAAGTGACTGGATTTCAATACTTTACCGACCGCTAGCGATTCAACAGCATTTGCGGGTCTGACCGGCCGCTCGATTATATTAATTCTAAATTATATTTTTTAAACATTGGCCACAAAATGCCGATTAATAGGGTAGCGGTCGGTAAGGCGTTAATAGCATCATCCTTCCAAGGATTAAATGTTTTTAAATTCGACAACTCTAATTGCAGTTGTCAAAAGTAATAGAAGCATTGAACGAACAACTCACAAAAAAAGGTGCCGAGATCAATGAGTATAAGGAAAAGCACAATATCAGATTTAGAGGGCAGGACGATTTGCCTCAACCTGGAGAAGAAGCTAAAGAAACAAAACGTAACGCTGTTGTTATTAATCCTATCGAAGTACAATCTAAGTAAATAATTATATGTGTAAGTGTCATCTTTCAATGCTTTTCTAATAAATTCTATTGATTCTATAAGATCCCAAACAACATTTTTCCATGCTCGTAAAATTTACTTAAGGAGATCGGATATTCACATTTTTAATAAGTTTGTGCCACTGGAAAGCCTAGAAAAAAAAAAGGAACTAATCGATACAAAATATCTACATAGATTTATTCTCATTTTTATGCGAGGAATGTATATTACAGATATATAAAATTTTCCATTAATTCTGTACTTTTAGGAGTATAGGAATTTCAATAAAATAGATCAATATTTTCTTTGTACCTTCCGCCTTTCCTTCATTTGGTTTCAGCGAATCTCAAATTTACTAAAAGTCGCACTTATTTACTAAGGGTGTATGTACACGCTTTGGACAAAATAAGGCTTTAATTTATAAAGAGAAAACATACAAGCTTAGTAAGGGTAATAATGTATTTCATTCCTTATATCATTTTTCTCTTGCAGCTAAATATGACTCTTGTAATTGTTATACATTTTGATCGCATGATGCGGATCTTTGATATCATATAATTTAATTATTCTTCTACTATTGTTAGTAATTTATTGCTCAGTAATTGATGTTGTAAAACAAAAAGCATTTTAATAACTATTATTATTTATTATTTATCAAAACCAGTATTTACTAAAGATAATACAACTTCAATCTAGATATATAAAAACAATTAAAAGTTACAAGAATTACAATGAGAGCCAAAGGACGAGGGTCCATAAGGCGGGTTTTTGGTCCCAAGGGAGCACAGAGTCGCAACATCTTCATTTTTATATATACGATGTTCTTTGATGTCTTTTACAACATACATAAGAAAAAGTTGTGCGCAATTGCGCTCATATTAAAAAACGCGGTTAAATGTGCAAAAAAAGGGTATTTAAAAAAAAAATAATACAGAGACTTAGGTTTGCTTCAATTAGGGCTTCAAGGACTTAAATTAATTAAAAAAGAATAAAAATATTATTGTTATATATAAATCCGAGACATAATTTTTTACAATTATTAGGGCCAAAATCGCGCGTTATGGACCTACATCCTTTAGTTTAAAAAAAAACTGAAAACAAAACAAATTAAAAGTACCAACTTAATGAAGTACTTTACAATTTAATAAAAACAATAATAATCGAATATTAAGAATTACAACAAAATAATACACCATTTGACTCTCCTCTCCTTTCTACCTTTTAGTATCCGAAGGTGCTATAAACGAAAACATCCTTACCGATGACTCTTTCCATTCAGTTTCTCTCTCTTCCCTTTCTTCCCTCTCTCTTTTTTCCGTATGTCAATCTTTAATTGATTAGCGATAGCATAAAGGTAGATCCACATGAGCGGTCATGGCGACGAGTGAAAAGTTCCTAGCTCGGGTTCTCCCCAAGATCCGCTATCCTTCTTCACTCATAATTATGTAATACATACATGCATACATAATTATCTGAACTCAATCGAGTCCACAAATGCTTGTTTATTTTCTTACAATAAAAGAAAAACTCGTCAAGTGAGATTGTTTCAAATTTTTCATTCAAACTCGGCGACGAGTCGCACTTGGGACGATAAAGAAAGTCTCTAGATAGCTGGGCCTGGGGACATTTCTCGGGGTGAGAATGGCGACGATGAAAAATACGTGATGGCCGTTGCCACCGACGGTGTAACGCGTACTACATAGAACTGTATCTCACGAGAAAGATATACCTATTATTTTCTGCTACGAATTTTCCAATGTATACCTGAGGGTATGCCGTGTTGTTTCGAGTGAATGGATTAAGAATACGAGTGACGCTCGAAGCGAATGCGAACGGAACAGTGCGCTCTCGGGTGTACGGCTAGGTGAGAGAACGAGGGACGTTGAAAACCGCGTTCGTAGAGAAGGTAATATTGGCGAATTTTTCATCGAGACGCTATCCGTCTCGCCTCTCGTTTCCAGTCGCCCGGACGCGAGAGCGGGTCGGCCGATTCCCTTATTGTGCCTTCCCGGAATCGCATTTCACCCGGGGACACGGTGAATTCAACAATTCTTTTGTTTACCCCTTGTCAGTTGAGTTTTTGTTGTGTGTAGTCGCGCGCCGCTGTGTACATGTTCCCGTCCGTGTCCCTACACTTGTTTACGAGTGTTAGTTGGCTTGTGTGGCACGTACGCACGCACACACATGCACCCGCTGCGACGTATAACCTCAAAACACCGTTCCAGCTGTCCAAATTTTCACGCCAATTCCCCCTGAGCTCCCTTCTCCCGTCCCCGATTCTCCAGCATTTTCATCCGTGTCGTATCCCCGCGCTCAAAACTTTACCCGCTTCTCGTCTACGCGGGTTTTGCGCCAGGCCCGCCGAAGACTCGACCCAAGGCTCCCAAGGCACTGCCTTCCACGGTGAAAACCCTCGTGAATGATAACGCGCTATCAAAGGACACCGTTCGTCCCTTGCCCGGAAATTCCCCGGTTTTGAAACCTCCAGGTACCTCGTTTTCTTGGTTAGGTAATACTCCACGAAGGTGACTATGATTTTCCCCTTCCAAGGGTTTGCAAGGAATATTTTGTCACAACAGGAGAAAGGATTTCCATTGATGTTTGGGAAAATGAGAATTCTCCTCGAATTCTGGGTTTATATTTTGGAAGGTCATGTTTACTTCTGGACCGAGAGAGAGGTAACGAGTATCGGGTCTGTGTTCCTGACTGAAATTGCAATTTACTAAGGAACTAGAGATCAGGAATAGTTTGTTTATATGTTTTGCGAATTATTTATATGAGAGAATTTTTATGGGTATTAACTAGGACATTCAGAACATTTTGTTTACTTCTCTTCAGTGACAAAAACAATAGGTATCTGGTTCATGTTTTCTATAAAAATTTCAGTTCAATGAGAAACTTCAAATCTGTAATAGTTGGTTTGTATTTTCTTTTATTGTTCATGCTGGAGAACAGTGGAATTTTATATGTTATGAAGTTTTGGATACTTCTTTCAAAATATCTTGTCTTGTTGTTTACAACAAAATAGGTTCGTAATAGATTTTTTTGGATTTTTTAATGAATTTTTTATATAAAAGAATTTGTGTATGTATCAATTCAAATATTTTTTTACTTCTCGACAGTAATAAAAGTAATGGATATTGAGTCAATGTTTTCCACAACATTTTTTTTTTTAGATTTTTCTATTCATCATTTTTCTTATGGATTATTTACGCAGGAGAATTTTGTAGATATTAATTAAGACATTGGTGACATTTTGTTTACTTCTCACCAATGAAATAAGCAATGGGTACTCATTCAAAGTTTTCATAAAATTGCATTTTATTGAGAAATTAAAGATCAGTAATAATTTGTTAACATTTTTTATGGATTATTTATGCTGGAAAACAATGAAATTTATTTATTGTGGATTATATGGAATGTCACATATTTGCGTTCAAACACTTTGTCTTTTTATTTCCAGCGATAGAAACATTGTAAGTCTGATCCATATTTTTCACGAGAATCACATTATACTAAGAAACTAGAGATTGGTAATAATTTATTTGCATTTTTAATCAATTATTTATGAAGGATAATTTTCATTAGCATTAATTACAATATTGGAATTTATATTCTATTGATTGGATGACATTTTGATTTTCTTATTTTGAATCAAATTGTTTACTTTGAAACTGTGGTGGAAATAATATGAATGCAATCAATATTTTTTTGTAAATTAAATTTTATCTATGATTAAGAGATTGGGGATTAAGAAACCTTTGTTACTCTTTTATCTATTATTTGTGCACAACAATATTCATAGGTATTAACTAGGATACTGAGAATATCTTGTTTTTTTCTCCAGTTGCAGAAACAATGGATTATTGGGTTGGTGTTTTTCATCAGAATTGCATTTTACCAAGGAAATTGGTAATAGTTTATTTGCAGTTTTTATGAATCCTTTGTGCAGGAAATTTTTTGTTAGATGGGATGTTTCTTTTCCTATTTTGCATAAACATTGGGTGTACGGTTGATGTTTCCCTTTCGAATTTCATTTAATCAAAGAATTAGGAGTATCAGGAATAATATGTTGTGGATTAGATAGAAATTTGGGTTTTCGATTTCTAATCATATTGTTTGTTTTCCTTAACGATGAAAATAATTAGAATCAAGTTGATATTTGTTTCTCAAAATCCCAATTTATAGAGTAAGTAGAAGTTGGTAAGAATTTATTCATATTTTTCATAGATTATTTATGGAGAAAACGTTTCTCATCTGTTTTAATTACAGCATTGGGATTTGCTTACTTTGGACCTCTTATTTTGAGAAATCTTTGTTCACTTTTCCTCACAGGCTGAAAAAATTAATATAAGATTGAGGTTTTTCATTAAGAGCATGTTTTACCACGAAACTAGAAATCGTCAGCAACTTCTCTACACCTTTTATGAATGAGAGATTTCAACTGCGTTAATTACAATTTTAAGATTCATATGCTATGGATTGGGTGGAATTTTGTAACATTTATTTTGCATTAAAGGTTTACGAGGGTGGAATTTCCAGTGCTGGATTTTGTCTAGTCGCAAACAGGTTTCTTTATAAGTTTATTCATGTATTTTTAAACGATTTCTTGAGGTTTATTAATGGTTCTTATACATTTATTGACTTTTGTTAGAATAAGAATATTGTTTTAATAGTTTCTGTTACATTGCTGTCAAATCAGAGTTTTTTTCTTCAACTGCAGTTTTGAGCGATACGACATTCCACTGGCCCATTATCTTGAATTTAGTGAAGTATTGGGAGAGTAATGTTTTCGTATTTCGTATTTTCAAAGAATTTTCTTCTATTCAGAACCAGTATTCTCTTGATTCTTGAGTATAATTTTTGGAACGCTTATATATTTTCTGTCAATGAAGGAAACAGAGGTAGTTCGATTTATTGTTCTCACCTAAATTGCACTTTCTTGTGATACACAGTATTTATTCATCCTTTTTTGTAAGAATTTATAATTGTAATTATAATTGTAATAGTTTGTAATAATTAATAATTCAGAGGAATTGTTATCAGTGGTAGTGGTGGAGTTGAAGTTTATCAGTTATGGATTAAAAACTAATTTTGTGACATTTTTTGTTATTAAGATTGGGAGCATCGTGGTTTTTGTTCAATATTAAACATTTAGCAAATTTTTTCAATATCTGATATTTATCTATATTGTTGCAAATTTGCCATTCATAAATTCTGCAGATATACATTTTCTGTGTAGTAAGTATCATAAATAGAAGAAAAGCGCTATTTAGATGGTTCTTGAAATATTGCTATTAATCAGAAATCAATTCAGTAATTAATAAGGTCGAGTGTGGCATGAGAGATGGCTGTCAAGTTGTTAAATAAGTAATTTTGTATTTTTGTTATTGATTGGTATACAAAAATACGAATATACACAATGAACAACTAAATATGTGTTTGTATCTATAAAAAATTCGCTTCAATAATTCATTAATTGTAAAAATTTAAACTTTGTAAACCAAGCATTAAAAGTTCGAAACAAAATAAAACATTCAACAATGACAAAATTAGAATTTCATATTAGCAATAGAAAAAACATTATTAGGGATTATTAGTGCTTCTGATTAATTTCTTTTTCTAGCAATTTTTTATTCGATTCAAATCAACAGAATGAACTGAGGAATTCTTGTCTAATATTTGTAAATTTGAAAAGAGGTTTATCAATTCTTATCTGCAAGCCTTATGTTAATGAACTTATTTAAACGACTTTCCTAAAATTTATGATTTAATGAATGTCGTCTTTAGAATTGAAGAGAATATTATAAAAATTGCTTAAAAAAACAGCTCATGAAAATGCATGCAAACTTTTCATTAAGAAACAACAAACGATTGCATAAACGATCGAGAGGTAATGCTAAAACAGGATTCCAATTCTTTCAGCAAAACAACTACCACTGATTTTGTTCAAGGCATTTTTAATTAATATATTCCGGTATGATAAACTGACTAAGTATAACGTGATTCCTAGCACCATAGATAAATTTATGATTATTTAAAACTAACTTAAGTAACAATAATAAAATGATCGGAAATTTGATTGACGAAGTGTCTAATAAATTTTTTTAATAATCGAAAAATCCTATTTCAAAAAAATGTAAGAAAATTTGTCAGTGATAATCATCAATCTTAGACCGTATTATATAAATAAATATATAGTACTTAATATCTGGTCTTGAATATTTTTAAACAATTTTTAATATTTTAATAAAAATTATGGTTAATTCTAGCTTCATTAAAATTATGTAAATCGTAAATAAATGTCTAATTTTCCTATTTAACCACTATTTCTTGTATTTCTTATTTGTTATAAAGGAAATTTCGTCCATATCATTTTAAAAATATCTATCGCACATATTTGGATTACTTCAGAATTTTTCTCCTCTTCAATTTACGATTTAAAACACTTGAGAAATATTTTTTAACCCAAACTTTCACGACATTTTTTTCCTTGGGATTTTCTTGTACCAATATTGATTTCAAGATGATCATAAACTTTATGACCGTAAAATATCTTATTAACCACAATACCAATTGAAAAAGACACAAGTGCTGAAAAATATCAAATTTATTTATTTCAAAATGTTTTTATGTTACAGGTGTTCCTGATCGCTTTGGAAAAGTCAAGGATAGATTTATAAATCCCATAACAATAAAAAAGAATTTGAGAAAAGAAAAGCATTCCAAGGAGCAATATATCAAACGAAAGTTTACATGCAATACATGGATGTTACTTTAATTTATGCTAAGGAATTCAATCATGCCAGCAAATTATTTTTCTCTGCTGGACCTTGGATAGGTTGCACAAAGAGATCACAGCAACGTCTTACAGTGATTCTCTGTTTACGACCTACCCTATGGATATATGTATAAATGGATGAAACTTTACAGCAAATGTACTTGAAAGAAAAGTCTGAAACTATTAGAAATGCAATTGTAAACTTGTTTTTTAATGGATAATGTATTACACGGTGGAAGACGGTGGTTAAGACTAACTCCTAAAACAAAATTCCTACAAAGTATACTATTCGCTTAAGAAGGTTGAAATTTCAAGGAAGCAGAGGGGAAAAAAAGAAACGCAATTTTCAAAATTTCTAACATATGATATGATGAATAGTCAGTGAATATATGAAATTACATGCATGTCAGGAACAGGCAACGTTGGTCGCAGACGCGTTGAGTGGCGCCGTAGCGCAAATACGACTTTTAGAACCACAATTTATAGCAATCTTAAGTAATAAGGTGAGAAATTTCGACCAATTATTTCCTCCATTTCTATTTTTCCAATTTTTGAAATTTTCTAATTTCTTCGAATAAGAAATTTTGCAAGAATTTAATTAACGTCTCTGTTTTCCTTCTTTCAGGTATACGTTAGGTAAAGGTAAAAAGGGTGCAAAAGGTGGCTGGGAGCTGCCTAAAGTTTAGAGGGGCTGCGTGGGCATGCAGCAGCCTCAGTCACGCCCGCTTCTCGGGGACTCTGTATCCTCTACAACTTCCCCGACCGCTCGTCGTACAAATCCTGTTGCTGTTTTAACACATCAACAGGTAATGAATGAAACAAACACACCCTGAAATTACGTCGTTCTAATACTTTCAAAAAGGGGCGAAGAGGATTACAGTCATCTGATTTCTGCAATTTTACTGTTACAGCTGCAGCAATTGCAGCAGCTACAAGCTCATCACTCTACTGGTCAACCACTCACTTTTGCTTTGCATCAGACGTCAAACAATGTGAGTTTTGATCATAACATTATTTTTATTTTTATTTTCTTCTTTTAATTGTTATATTAAATCATGAAAATAAGGTTCCTAATTATTTTTAATAAAAACGCTGGATCACTTTGTCTTAGAATTACAAGTCTTGCAATAAAAATTCAGATTAAGTTTCCAAACTCGACCAAATTTTAACGGGATTGTTTTCGCTTATTTTCGCCAATGTCAATACTTTCTGTTGAGCAAATTTACCGAAATATCAAAAGCAGCTAAGATCGTAAAAAACAAAATATAATCACGCGTTACTGTTCTGCAATTCAAATGATTCTTATTTTTTCTGCTATTACAGCCGCAGGAACAAGGAAATGGATCCGCAACTGGGAATCATATCGTTTATGTGAATCAGTTAAATCAATTAAATCAGGGTACTATCAATCCTTCGGGGACTGGTATGGGCCTACCCCCGGCCACCCCCACTTTTGGGGTAGGCCTCAATATGGGATTGCCATTGTCTTTATTAAATACGAGTCTCACGTCTCTCACATCAAACGTCATAACAACTTCGAATCCACTACTTAATTTGGGACTGCCGAGCATCAATCCTGGTGTAACGACTATCAATCCTGGCTTGAACACATTGGGAGCGATCAACTCCAGCATAGCTCCGAACGGCATTAGCAACGGTTTGTCCAACATTGGCCAAGATTTGAATGGCATTAACAGCAGCATCAGTAGGCTGAACGCACTAAACTCGACGGCGATCAACGCGGGCTTGAACACTGGTCTGACGAACGTCAATCAGAACATAACGGGCTTGAATTCGGGCAACAATCAGAATCTCACAGCATTGAGCGCGAATATCAGTGGGGTGAGTTCCAGCAGCCTGAATACAATCGCGCCGACCAGTTTGAGTTCGGGTGTCAATCAAGGATTGAATCGCTCGATCAACACCCTCACTTCAGGAGTCCCGGCTACCACTCTCAATTCCAGCAACGCTCAATTTCCGTTTCAAGCAATACAAAGTATCCAGAGTATCGCTCCGCATATCGTCGGAACGAACATCGCTCATGTTTCTTCGAGTTCTGGAATAACGCAAAATTCGACCGGTAACACAATCACGAGTTCACCAGGAGTCGTGACCAGTCCGTCGAATTTCACCAACACGTCGACAACGTCTATAATACATTCTGCCGCGAGCCACGCGAATCACATGTCGAATGTGAACCTGGCACATCTTGGGAAAATGCATTCCAATTTACAAAGTGCTTCGACACCGCTGGTACAGCATTCGTCCACTCCCGATACCAATCACGCGGCGTCTCCCCATTCTGCGAGATTTCATTCGCAACGACAGTACGGCCAACAGATGAATCCCGGGATGGGAACGGTACCGTTATCGGGATCAAATCAACCGTCCACACCCGCCGGGAACCCCGCCAACACCTTGAACACAGTGAAATCCGTTCAGAACATTCAGACGCAGGGTATCAGTTCACCGGGTAGCCCGTTCTCGATCCCCTTGAAGAGTCCCGCATCGAATATCGCACCGCCGACCCCGAGCCCAAGCCCCAATAGGCTCTTGCTCAGGAGTCCGGCCTCGAATTCCGTGCAGTCCAACCGGAACAGCCCGAGCCCGGTCGGAGGGACAACGTCGTCTAGCAACACCTTCAGTATGCAGCTGCAGAGTCCAATGCAGAGTCCAATGAGCGTCGGGCAAATACAGAGCCCGGTACTTAGTCCTTATCCACCGGCGAAGAGTCCGCATTTGGGTGGTGTCAATACGCTCAACAACAGAAGTCCAGCTCCAGGCGGAAGTCCCGGTCCACCCGTGGTACGTATTTCACTCTTTCGTTTGATTCGCAAATCGCGACCCTTCGATTTCGCGTTTGAGATATAGCAAAATAGTATCCGATATTAGTCACCGTCAACAATACTAATGGAATACATAAAGGATGTTGCATTTCAGGTTCGACCCACAACCCCAATCCTGCAGCAAGGGATGCAAGTGCTGCAAATCATCCACGGAACCCCGCAAGGATATCAACCAGCACCCACGCAATTGGTCACGAGGACTCATCTGTTTGGCAACCAGCCCATCCAAATAGCCACTACTAAGCCGGCCAAACAGCCGCCGCAAATCTTACCGAAACCACCCAACCAGCAAGCTACCACGACTCAGCAGAAGCAGCAACGGGCGACTACCACGATGACGAGTCAAGTTAGTTCTCACCTTTCACCATTTCGAAACGACACTGCGTGAAATAATTCGCGATGGATTTGTGGGGAAAATCGAAACGAACTGATCTCCGAAATCTTTCTTATTTTTAGGTAACGCAGCAGACGCCTCCGCAACTGGTGTTAGCTGGTCCACAGCCGAATCCCACGACAGCGACCATGATACCAACCGCGCAGGGTCTTCTGTTGAACCAGGTTTGAAGTTTTCGTCTTTCTAAAACACACCGATGAAGAAACGTTCCAACTGCTGATCCGAAGCTAAATCTCCATCCTACAATTTGCGGTTGTGACAGCTAACAAAATTAGTAATGGTTGCTGTGAGCTATTAGGCAGTACTATACTTTTTTTCGTTGGCACAACTCGAACTTTTCATTTTTCTTTCCACTTGTAAGCAGCACTAAGGTTCATAACGTGGACAATTTTCCTCCCTGGATCCGAGAACTTTGTCTTACCAATGATCCTGTACATTCACTTGCCGCTTTCCTCGTTCACGAACGTTTGCCACCATTCGTTCTTGGCGGAGCTTCCAAGGGGAAAAAGGGGTTTTTCCTGTAAATTTCCAAATTGTGGGTTTTCATGTTGTCGTTCAGTGATTGTGTTTCATATCGTCGACATTCGATCTATCCTTTTCCCCCCACTGTGTTTGTCGATTGTCATTTACAAAGAAGGGTATAAATGTGACAATGTCGCTCCTAAATGTTTGAAAATGTCGCATGTTTGTTACTTTTCGGAAGATCGACTCTTGCTTTGTACTACGGAAAATCTTTCTTTGTAAATTCAGTGGTATACAGAAGCGTAGCGATTTACTCAGTGTTCTTAGATTTTCTCACTGTTCGCAAACTTACAGAATATTTAAGTCGTTATCGTATTTGCCTGTAACAAGATCTAAGATAATTATTACCTTGACACTTTGCCGTCCGCGCGTCTGATCGGGATTCTTTCGTTTGGCGCCGGTATAAATCTTTATGTACGACACCAACGTGGTGCCACCGGCGCTTGTCCGATAGTTTTCGCATGGCACCAACGTGGTGCCACCGGACGGCACAGTATTAAGATATTCGGCCAAAATGACATCAATCAAGTAACGCGACCGAAGTCAAGTGAGTTAAAGATTTTCCACATTCGAAGGTTGGTGATG
This sequence comes from Gasteruption jaculator, assembly GCA_949825005.1. Classification (NCBI taxonomy): domain Eukaryota; kingdom Metazoa; phylum Arthropoda; class Insecta; order Hymenoptera; family Gasteruptiidae; genus Gasteruption; species Gasteruption jaculator. Next base: position 7,608,233 of record OX463765.1, on the reverse strand, counting down.
GATTGCGAAAAATAGTGAGAAAATCTAAATCCTTTTCATCGAAGGTATTCGTAACCATTTAATTGGGGGTTTGGTATATAGGTTCTACCGTCAACCGGACCAGTTATCGTACAGCAGCAACCTGGTGGAGTTCAGCTGATACTCCGAACGCCAGCGAGCGCCCAGCCACAAACACATACCGCACAGGTGATGGTTTCATCCATTCATCACATTTTCTTTAAAAACCATTCACGACCTCCCGATCTACAATTTCTGTCACGTCGCAAATGGGTTACGGTTATTTAGCTTACTACTACTGTATCCCTCTGATTTATATCTATATATATATATATATTTATATATATACATATTTATTATCCATGTAGCTTTCTATCTTTCCCAACTCCTTGCTTCACTTCTTTGCACATCTCGATGTAAATACTACTAACAGCAGCTTAGTTTCGATTCTTCAAGATATTTAAGAGGAAGTTACTGGAGTAGTATTTTGCATTTTCCAGGTAGTTACTTATCGGTATCATATTTCACTGTGTTTCGAGAGAGACGGAGTTGAAAGTAATGCAAAATACGATTCTGCTGACTTGCGGATGTCCGTTAAAGTCCCGAAATGTGTCGACCGCTCCTAAAGAGTCCCGTTTTTAAATCATTTCGACGGTCTCACCGCGAATTATTTTACAGTTGACGCAACAGCAGCTGGTACGAGTAGTAACTGCCCAAGGGATGCAATTGCAGGGGCTCACGCCGACTTTCTTCGCAGTACCTAACGGTTTCCCTCCGCCAGCGTCACCGGTCATAAGACACACGCCTTCTAGTCCCGCTCCGTGTAAGTGTTTAATCCGATTTCAGGAGCGATTTTTTGTTGCACTCGTCATTGGTAAATTCAGTACGATTCTTATCTGTAACTTTGTTCGGTGAATACGCTTTTTCAGTAGACACCCTGCTTACAGCTAACTCGGGTCCAGGGAATCCCATCGTCATACAGAACGCCATGGTTCAAAGTCCTCAGCCGCAAATCGGCCAAACGGCCGCAACAGCGAATCAGTCCGCCAATCTGTCGAATGTACAAACGACGTCCATCGAATCCGGGTTGCTGCCGCCTCCCAAGAAGAAGGCCAAAAAGAAGAAGAAGACCAAGAAAAAGGACGACGATCCGCCTAAACTCGACCTCGCGAGTATCATGAAGATTTCTGGTATCGGCGACGACGATGATATATTCGACAATGACTTGACGGCAGAAGCCGAGATTTCATCGCAAGTGCATATCGAATCGATGACCGAGCAGAGCCTCGAACACCTCTCGCCGCAGGTGTCCATGTCCAACACCATGCAGAACGTCATGCAAAGTACCATCTCCAATACAACGAATACGCAGACTACCACGACCTCGCAGAGTTTCAACAGCCAGTTGGTGGCGCAGCTGCAGATGCCCGTGCAGAACGCGATTTCGGGGCAATTACGATTAGCCGTGGGCGAAGACGGAAGGGTCGTTCTGCATCACACCCCCGAACCGAACCAACCCGAACTCGACCCCGCTACCGCTCAAGCTCTCATTCAGAGTTTAACGCAAACAACCGGCGGGCAGAGTTCTCCGATTATTTCTCAGCTTCTTGGACACGCTCAAACGATTTCCCAATCGCAGAGCGCCTCCACGAGGCATAAGTACGTCAAATCGCCCCATTCTGCCAACAATCCCGGAAGTCACTTGAATCCAACGTGTTCTCAAAGCATCCCCACGTCTACGAGCATTCAAACCGCGCAGCCATGTACGAAAACAACGAATCCCATGAAAATGGCGGATCAACATTCCTTGACGAGTTCTCAGACCGTGCAAGGGAACTTGGGCCCCTTGCAAACCCCCGAGAAGAACGTCAGCCAACAGAATTTCCTGCAGAAATCGAAGAACATCCCTAACTGTAACGTTCAGACTGTCGATAGCAATGTACAAGTTACGACGGAGTCGATGGAGACGAAAGGTTCCTCCTGCGTTGCCTTCAACGTCCAAAACACGAACTCGAGGGTTCAGAGTTCGAATCAATCAAACGTATCGCCGAGGGTACAAATCAAATCAAATCAAATTCGACTGCAGAACACTTGCATAAACGCTAATGTGCGTCAGAGCATGTGCAAGCAGGTCAAACACAGTCCGCAATCGCAGAAGTCGGTGAATCAGCAGGCAAAATCCGGACAGCACCTAAACATCCAGCAAATGAACATTCAGGAGAGTCAGTGCCAGCAGATCTCGGCGGTTCAAACGCAGAGTATACACGCTGCTTTGGAGCAATCGGTTGGGAATCATTCGCAAGGTTCCGTGAACTTGTTACAGCAGAGTCCTGTGCAGAATGACTCGCTGCATGTTTTCCAGCAGAACGCGAACGTCGTGAGGCAGAGCACGGGAACCGTCCAGCAACAGATGGTTCAAGAAGTGGAACAGACTATACAGTTAGGAATTAACGAGATCCACAGTAGCCAACAGAACCTGGTGAACACTTTGCACCAACAGACTTTGCCACCCGAATTGCAGAGTACCGGCGTTCATCAGAACGCTGCGTTGCAGCAGAAGGTGATACCCGGCAATAATACGTTTAATCAAAATTACACGGAAGGTTTGAACAATCCACAGCAGCAGCAACAACATCACCATCATCAACAGCAGCAGCAGCAGCAACAACAACAGCAACAACAACAACAACAACAACAACAACAACAACAGCAGCAGCAGCAGCAACAGCAACAGCAACAGCAACAGCAGCAGCAACAGCCACAGCAGCAGCATCAACTTCAACAGCAGCAGCAGCAACAACAGCATAATATACAACAAAACGTCGTGATTACGAACACTCCTCAGCAAAATGAGCCTCAGAAGGATCCAACGAATAGTCAAAATGTACTTAACAGCACGGCGAACAACATCTTGAATAATGCACCTAAGATTACTCCGGAGATACTGAACGCCCTGAGTAACCTCAATCCCAACGATCAATTGTTGATAGCAAACGCCAACGGACAAATGCAAGTCATTAGTCAGCAACTGCTGCAGCAATTCCTCACCGGGCAATTGGCAGCCACGAATCAATCGCAAAATCAAACGCAGAAAATTGTCATCGGCGAGCCCGATGCCAACAATCAGAGCCTACAGGGAGTTCAAATCAACACGCCAACCAGTCAGATTATAGTCAACAGTTCGGGTGGAGCTCCGACCATTCAAAATAATATACAAAATATCGTAGTACAAGCAGCACCTTCTCAGCTGCCCCATCAGATACAAATACAAAATTCTTCTTTCCCCAATCATCAGTTCATTGACAATCTGAATCAGCAACAGCAACAACAGCAGCAGCAGCAGCAGCAGCAACAGCAGCCACAGCAGCAGCAGCAGCAGCAACAATCTTATAGAAACGTTGGAAACAATCAACCGAAGAAAGCGAAAGTGATCAAGAGACAGAAGGTCGCTGTTACTCTAGCACAGAGCGTCGCTAATGCCCAGGTATTTCTTTTGGTTTTGATCATTACGCTTTTACCATATTCTTGAAAAATCATTTTAAATGGAAATGTTTCAAAAATCATCATTTTACTCGTTTCCGTAGGTTGCAAAAACTGTTACGACACCTCGGTCAGGAGTACTAGCGACGGCGTCTACCACGAAGATCGACAATCTCCCAAGACCTGCTAATGTCTTGTCGCAAAGTACAAATTCTGGGAAAATGGAGCAGTCACCACAACCGTCACAAACGTCCACGACACAGAACAGTCCCCTGATCTCCGCCGGTTCCACGATTCCATCTCCGTCAGCCAACAACAGCCATGTTCCAATCTCCACGAATGGTCAGATGGTACAAAGGGTACAAACCATCCAGCTCCCGGCTCAGAAACAACAGATGCTGAAGAACATACAGTCGCAAATTCAGACGATCCTAGCACGCAAGCCTAATACCCAGCAAGATCAGGCGGTATTGGCGAAATTGTATCAGGAACAAGCCAGGATCTTGACCAGTGGAAAGGTTGTCAGTAGCACCACGCATCCGGTGAACAGCGTAAGTCTTTGATTTCAAACTGCCAAGTATTTGCATATTAGTTGCGAAAGTAGATTAAAAATCAATTGGAATTTGACATTTTCTGGTATCTTAATGTCTCGTTTGAATTTATATTTGGCAGTAATTATAATTAATTATAATATTGTAATAATTATAATTAATTATTTATTAACTGTTATTTATTACTACACTCTTTGTAGTAATTATAATTAATTATACTAACTGCAATTAATTTTAATTAATTATGTGTATAAGTTTACACGGCTACAAGGAGAATCGTATATTTCAGGGTTCGGAAGCAACGATCACGGTAAACGTTGTCTCGACAGTGGCTCCGAGTTTACACAGTCAGTGCAAAAATCAAACGTCGGCGGCTCAAACACAAACGCAAACGACTGTCTCTAGTGCTGCTGCTACTGCCGTTGTTGTATCGCAGAGTCCTTCTTCGAGTACTTCGTCTACTCCCGTGCAAAACGTCACGAGCAATCTCAGCAACGAATTCATCAGTAACCTCACGGTAATATATATTTCGCTTGTTTTCAATTTTTTAAAAACATTTTGAACACCTCCCCCGTAATGGAGGGTAATACAGCTGATGGTACGGCCAGTCTCATTATTCTTCGACTTTGGCTTTGTTCTTAAATGGAGAAAAAGTAGTTAACAACATTAACTTTTGTTTTCAGGTGCCTCAAGAAATGCAAGTGTTACCTTGCTGTCCAAGCGTATTGAATCAAATTACATCACAGCCACAACAGACCAAGCAGCACAAGTTTTATAAGAATCATGGAAATCAAAATATTTTAGATCCACATTCGAGCAGTATACAAAGCTTTCCTCAAACGAGCACTTCGAATCTCCCACATACGGCGAACGTACAGCATATGGCTTTGCCTCAACTTTCGCAGCAACCACCCGGAATGCAGCAATCGACGCAGTGCCAAACCGATCCCTTGGACGTTAAACCCAATCTTTTGATACCCGCTGCTACCAAACAAGAGTTACCGTCTCCGATACAGGTGCAAATACAAACGACCTCGCCTGCGGGCCAGGTAGCGTCGCCACGTATGGTCGGCAAGTGTACGCAGAGGGTGCAAAGTCCAGTGAACAATGCGAGTACCTCGTCGAAGTCGCAAGTTAGCCCTGGGAGCAATTCCAGTCCGTTGATAAGTCCGCGACAGGGGGTCAAAAGGCCAGCTACTAGTCCGATTTGCAGGCAAATCAACCGCAGTGATCTGTAAGTCGATCATTCTTTCCCATAAGACATTTCGGAATCGACGTTCTCTGAGAATTACCATGAATGTTCTTGTCTTTTCAGAATCGAACAGCAGTTGAAAATAGATCAAAACGGTGCAACGAATCCGGACGTCAACACTCCGTTCTTAAGTAAGAGGGACGCTTGCAAGCGTCTCGTTAGGTATCATTGTCTGAACGAACAAGTGCTCAGTACGAAGGATCTTGCCAAGGCCGATGAAATCTTCGAGGAAACCGCGAAGCATCTGCTCTGCAAGTTCAACTCTATGATGAACAAGTATACGTATCTTCTCCTGATGGAAAGCATGGTAAGGTTTACCAAACCTTTTCGAGAACTTCATTGAAATGTTAATCGACATTCCTCCTTCGTAGTCTGCCCATTAACACCTTCAATGGCATTTCCTGGAGGTATCGACTCCTTCTAGCATCAGATGCCATTTCATTTGCGATTCATTGAAGCGATTTTCCTGAAGCTTTGTGCTTGTGGGTTTCAAAGCTTGTAGAATTCTAATTTCAAATCAGTATTTAGATTGGGTGTCCATTTATAGAGCACTTGAATCTGAAAAAATCCCAAATTTGTCACGATTCTTCTGAAACTTTGTAATTATGTGTTATGGTATATGGCAATATAGTATATGGTGTTTTATGGTATAATGGGAAGCTGGAATTAAAAGAAAAGCCTTCATAATTTCGGGCATGTTTGTACCTGGGCAGATTCGAGGTTGTAGAATTCCAATTTCAGGTGGAAAACGCCAAAAAGTATATAATTTAATATTTTTTACATTAATAAATACAACTTAAATTCAAAAAAGGAAATTCAAAAATAATTCAAAACATGTTCGACATTTTCCACAAATTCTTTTTAAATAGAAGTGATGGTCCTCGTTTCTAATTTCTTTTTTCATAATACCTCTCGGCAATGGAGTTTCTGCATCAGTGTATAACTCTCCAAAATTTTACCAATATCGAAGCACTTTTCTTCTCGACCTCAAGTGCATTTCATTCAAAAGTATCCCAACGCATTGATCAGTTTTTAATTTTCCATTGTTTAATCCTTTCAGCGCGAAGTTCGGACTTCGGAGCTCATGATGATCGACAGAACCTTCGTTTCGGAGGAACAGAATTTCCTCAACCGGTTACGGGAGCAGGAAGCGAAGATTTGCGGTACGAATGTCACCCGTTAAACAAATCTACTAGCCGTTCTCCTTCAGGTAGAAATAAACCTAACCACCCGATATCTCTCGTATTTTTTCAGAGGAGTTCAAGAAGGAGGAGAAACCGGTGGTCCCGAAAATGGAACCGGGACTGATGGACGACGTGAAGTCGAACTCGCTGGAGAGCGTGTCGGTGAAGCAGGAGCTGGAGGACGACTTCTCGAGCGGCGAGATCGACACGAAGTCGATAATCAAACCGTCGAGCTGCCCCAGCGGCGATTACGACGAGTGGCTCGAGATACAGAAGGAATTGGGGGTATATCCGTCTTCGACGACGGCTGCTGGCGCGACGATGCCGACGACAACGATGACGTCAACGGCGACGACGACGGCTGCGGCCACAACGACGGCTGCGACGACGACAGCGGCGGCGGCGACGACTACCGCGACTGCGACGACGACGTCGGCGTCGGAATCCTACAAATGTCGAAACAGTAGCGGAAGCAGCGGCAGCAACAATAACAACAACAACAACAACAATAACAACAACGGAAGCTGCCCCGTTGTTGGTGGCAACGGAAGTAGCGGCGGTAGTAGCGGTAGCAGTTGTGTCAGTAGTGGTACCTCGAGTGGTGGTGTTTCGAAAGTCACAAAGCCAGAAAGAACGCGTTCGAACGGTGAATATCGTGCGAGTGGTGGCGAGAGTACTAGTATCAATACCAACGCGAGTACCGGCACAAGTGTGAGCTCCAGGGACAACGAGGACGATAACAAGCGCTGGACGAGTGCTACCGATCTTGAAAGGGATCTGTTGGAGGATACGGACAGTTTGCACGGTTTGGCGTTGCATTCGCAAGTTCAGTGTCCACCCACGCTTCCGTTGAGCAACGAAAGCGCCGGTGGGAACGAGCCGGACGATATCACGGCGCAAGTACAATCCGCGATAGATAGTATTCTCAATTTGAAAAAACGCCCGGGCAATTCCCTGCAGAGCGGTACCACGAATACCAGCGGCAGCACGGTTCAAACCGGTGAATCCAAGGACACGGTTCTCGATCAAGCGGTACGCAGTATCTTAGGCTCGTGACCCTCCATTAACAAAGTATGTTAAAAGCGAAGCAAATGCGAAACTACTAGTGTGTGAACTTTACGAAAAACGAAACGCGTTGATTTCTTAGTCTTTCGTTTCTTACTTTCTCGGGTTTCCCGTTTATTTATACTTTCTTTCTTCTACTCGATTTTCGTTTTTTGCGGCTTCCATTTACCGGAAGCCGCCGATCTCTCATCGGATTTCTTGCCTTCGTTCGAAGGCGATTCCTCGGAACCGAAATTTGGAAAGTCTCTGTAATAATCGGTGACATTGGAATCATGGAATTTCGTAATACCGCTTTTGCCCAGAAATTTTTCAGATGTCTGTTCCACGGAAACGCCTCGTTCGATAAAAATACACCATTGCATTCTGAAGTACCTACAAGGATCTGTAATCATGGAGGTGAATTTCGGAGTGGTGTTTTTTTTAACTAACAGATCGGGATGTAACCCGACAATTCTTGAGTCGGTAAAAAATTGTCGAATTTCGGATACTTCGGCGGTATTTGACTCGACAGTGTTCGTAGAATCTACGAATTACGGCGATATTTATTTTTTTCTACAGCAATTCTAAGCAACTTTTTGCTTTCTTTGTGATCGAAAAAGTTTCAAAGATTGTGTTGCTCTAAAATAAATTTTCGGGGACGTTACTGTAAAAAAGATAAAATTTCTTGTTAAAATACGTCCGTATGCGAGACGACATTCGAGAATTTTTACCATCAACGATCCGAAACTCACCTTCGTGAAAATTGTGCACCCGAAAGATGCGTGGAAAGAAAAAGCACTGTGAAGTTTGTAAAAATACGTAATGCCCATTCTTTTGCGTGATCTGTACACTCGTCGGACATGAACTGCTCGAGTCGGGAGAGAAGGAGAGCTGATAAAATCAAAATTTCGTTACATTTTTATGAACTCGAAACTGTCGTTTTCGACATCTGCATGGTACATTTAAATTTTGATGAATTTTCGCGAAACTCCCGAGTACGACATCACTTCATCTCATTGGAATCGTGGATCACGTAGAAAGTTTCGATAGTTTTCAAATTTCTTTGCAGTGCAAAGTACTGACGTTTATTACGCGATATCTAGCAAAATTTCCTTTCTCCTTTTTTTTTTTAGAAATTGTAAATATTCATCTTCCAGATTTTTATAAAGTTGACATTTTCGAGGTTTTTACAGCGAGAGGAGCGACCGGCGAGTTTACGGATCTTGGACCGAAGAATTACGAATTCATTTGCATCTCAGATATTCGGTTGATTACCCCGTGATTAACGTGAACTTCTGACATTAGACGAGATATTTTACAATAACGTCTGCTTTTTCTACTAATCCAATTGTACAGATATTTATTATTGAAGCTTAGATTTAGCGAAGAAACGAATAAGGAACACGAAGGCACAGTCTCGGTTGCCGATCGACCTTCGCTGTAAAAACGTCCAGAACTTAGCTAACGTAAATTTTGGAAAAGATATATTTCTATGTTCTTCTATACACATTAGAGCGAATCATGATAACGCAAAAACAAAAAAAAAACATTACGGTGGAGAGAAATTTTGGGTCCCTGAAGAAACTCAGGATTAGGTTTTTCACGGATTTCGCGGCAAATTCGAGCTGCTGGGAAATTCGTTTCTTAGATGATTTAGGATTTTTTTCTTTCTTTTTTTTGGAAATCATTGTAAATCAGTGTCCGAACTTATATTCATTTTTGTATATTTATTATTGTTTCGTCATCGAAGGAAAGCAAATCTTTGTAATATAAATTCTTTTCACACGACGCAGAACGAATGGGGATGAATGTGGAGACGAGGGTGAGAATTTCGCCGGGTGCGATTCTGAGTGTTTTGCGAAATCCTGAGCGAGGAATGAAAACAATGAGAAATAAAAGAAACGCCGCGAAATGCAGCAAAAGACTGGCGAATAGCGAGAAGCTTTCAAGTACTTAGTTGCCTGTAGGAATTATTCATTAAGTGACTTAACGAGCTGAATTCTGCTGGAAAAGTCTTAGAAATTTCTGTATTTTGGTTGAGCCGAATTTGTTGGAGAGTCAAATAAGGGACCATTGCGGGCGATTGAAATTCAAACCAGTCTTTCCCGTTCTTTATGAGGGAGCCTCTCCTCCAAAGTAGAGAATTTTGATGGCCCTTTTTTGACATCACGACCTGATTTCACATAAGACAGGGGAGAGGACACGATAAAGCTCCTCTTACCTTTAATTCATCTTTTTTTTCGAGCGGTGTGTCAAAATAAGTCACAAAAGGGACCTCTTTTAATTACAAGCTCCCGTTTTTGGTATTGTTCAATTAGAATCGAGTTCCGGAACTTGATTCCACGCGATGCACGTGGAAAGCAAAACAGGTTGTCGTTTTACAGAGTTTGCCGTTGGTTCCTTTATTGATTGTTTGATTAGGGCCCTAATTGGCATAAAAACAAGGAATATGCTATAAGAAAAAATTCTCAGGATTTCGTGAAACGATTTAAAATCCACCGAGGGAGCGAAATCTGGAAGTATCGTTGAATACTACCGTAGGCGACGCGTACGATTCGTTGTGTTTTTGCTCCGAATTCTATCAAGGACTGACAAAATTTTGAATTCTGGATATAAAGAAGCCAAGGAATTTTTCAAATCATCTAAGAAAATAGCGAATTTAGTGTATGTACCGAACGCTGGCGAACTTTTTCGAAGTCGAATAGGAAAGGAGCTTTCGGAAAGCTCTCCAGGGAGTACCGGAAATCTCCCTTTTCGGTACTTCCTGGATTGAATTCGAAGACGTCGATTGACTCCTGGACGAATTTGCAAGAATTTGAAAGAATTCCCTCTGAAATCCCGAGTGAAAACACAACGTGAAACGAGACAACCCGATCCTTCCGGATAAGGCGAGTCTTGGACAAAAAAAAGGCGATAAAATATAATTTATTAAATTTAGAGAGAGCCCTTGCGTTCTTTTTACACTTAATATTGTGAAAGAGAGCGAGAGTGAGAGTGAGAGAAAGATAATTATTATTATTATTAACATGTTAATTTGAATGTATCGGTGTGTGTGTGGAGAAGGATGAGAACAATCGTTCAGTCGCCGGGTTACTTTCGTGATAAAGAGTATCGGGTGTACCCGTAAGTCGTCAATTACTTTGGAACGCGATACTCTAGGGAGAAGATTGACGACTTATGGGTATCCCCGAAAATAAAAAGAATAAATCAGAAAAATTAATTTTTACCGGAAGGACGCCGAAGAAAGAGCCCAAGGAATGCGTGGTCTATGGGAATTTCACAGAGACGAGTGGAAAACGGAAATCTATGAGGAGAAAATGAAAAAAAGAAGGAAGAAACGATAAACTTTGTAAACGTTTAGATAAAAAAAATTGTAAATGTGGGTAGATAGTTAGGGGATGTTATATCTTCGCTCAGATTTACGCGAATCTGTCAACGTTGTACACGCAAAACATACACACTTTACACTTTAAACACACACACACACACACACAGAGACGGGAGGGTGGGTTTTGAAGAGATGAGAAAAGGAAGAAAGAAAAAAAAAAGAAAAAGGACACCTTGTAATGTAATTTTGTAAAAAGCAAACCTATTTAAGAACGAAAACGAAGATTTATTCCAATTTGTCTCTAGTATTATGTGTAACGGATAAATGAGAAAAATGGGAATGATAACGATGACGACGATGAAGGCGATGAAATTGAAAATGATGATTTGATGGAGGTAGTGAAAGAGGAGGGGGAGGAGGGAATTGGAGAGAAATGCAAAAGAAAAAAAAAAGCTACCTTACGGATACTTAATTATGGGTCGGTGAATTGTAAATACATTTTAAACCAGGATTAATTATTATTATATGATTATTAATATTATTATTATTATTTTGTATTATTGTTATCGAGATTTATTCTTAGAAATATTACTATCGCAAGTATTATTAATCTCCGATGACTTTCTTTCTCCCCGAAAACGAAAAAAAAAAGACCTTTTTTTTCTTTCTTTCTTTTGTTTTCCGCCGTTTTCACTGGAGTTCCAGCTCCAGTTCTTCCAGGAGAGCTTCGAAATTTTATTTATTTTTCAAAAATGTCTTTGGGCCTACTATTTTTTGGTTCATTTTTTCGAATGCATTAAATTGCACCATTGACGACAATGGGCGGCCACTTGCCCGTTATTCCCATTGCTGCGAGCTGCGATTCACGGAGTGGTTACATAAACCGCACGTTCCAAGACTTCAGCGTGTTACGCTAACCGGTTTATTGTAATAACTCATAAGTCCAGGGCTGGTGTAAGTAAGTAAGTAAGTAAGCAAAAGCAAGCGGGCAAGCAAATGAGTATGCAAGTATATTTACGGGTTCTCATCGGGGGACCACGTCTTTAATGTAATAATGAGAAAAATGTAACATTAAACCTACCGTGACGTCACCGAGCCATTTAAAATACGTGTAAAAAAGGTTCGGTTGACCGCTCGTGGTAGGGTTTGCGTTAAATAAGCAGCAATCGAAACGTGTTTTGTGACACATAAATCATTTACCTTTGTCCGCTCGTTATCCGGACATAATGTTTTAAAGTTTGTTAATTTATTTATTTATTTAAATTAGGCGAAAGACATCCAGAAAGGCCGTGGTTCCGACGCAGAAATTTTAATAATCGGATTAATATTAAATACTTGAAAATCAACACTTTCCGATGCAATCGGCGTATCAATTAATCTTAACACGTTGACTGCCGTGGGGGTCACCGGTGACCGGCACTAAACTTTCCGTTCAGGCCGCGCTGGTTATGACAAATGCAATAGCGTATACCCTTGCGACCCACGCGGCGTGAATAGGAATTTACGTATATTTGACGTGGCAGTCAACGCGTTAACCGGTGTGGTTCGGACAAGAAATACCCACATTATTAAAATATAAATTTTCTTGATCATAAATGGAAAATTCACACTTACGTTTGATTTCGTTTTTAAGCCGTAGATCTTCAGAATTTCTTTGGAAAGCAGAAATATTCAGATATTTTTTTTCTTTTTATTAAATAAATTTTAAAAAATACATTGAATCAATAAATTAGCAAAATTTAACCCTAGAACAGCACATGGGGTCAATATGTCCCCACGCGATTAAAATTTATTTTGATTTCCCAATGATGAAACATTATTCAAGGAATGTCAAAATATATCTCTAAAAATTTTCAGCCTTAAATATCGAAAATTCGCGGAAAAATTGATATTTTTTCACGTGGGGTCACTGAGCCCCTATTGTGCTCTTTACGTTCGAGTTTGGAGGTGTGCTATTCTAGAGTTAAGATTTTATACCTCGGTAATGGGCAGACGAGGGCAAATGATTTATGCGTAAAAAAATGCGTTTAACACTAGAACTACCACACCAGTCATTTTGACTGGTTAGACAATTTTATTTTATTATTCCTACTTCATGTTACATTTTTTTTGCAATGATGTAATGACTTTTGGAAAGATAGCTAAAGGATTAATATAATGAACTTTAATTTTGTTTCATACATTTAAAATAAAAGTAATTTTTTTTAAGTAGAAATAGCTACGTCTCAACTGTCGGTAGTTCTAGTGTTAATTACACCCTTTCGATTGTTGCTTAGTAGATCTCTTTCATAATTACACTAAGACGTGGTTTCCTGGTCCAAGTATCGCCTTTCCCCACACCAAGAAGAAAAAATATAGTCAAAATTTTGATGTTTTTTAGTATTCACCTGGATGCCGTGGAATTTCAAACAAGTTTTAGCAAATTATAAGGGTTGATACAATTTTTACTGCGAGCTCTTGAGGACTTTCAACCCCTGCTGCGAAAAGTTGCAATTTCCAGCTAAGTATAATTAAGTTTTCTGAATTTTCATGCAGAATGTTGCGATATTCCGGCAAATGCAATCGCGAGAATGCATAGTTTGAAATTTGGAGATATGTACTTGTATGCAAAGTTGCAGTTTGTGAGGGATCGTTATAAGTTCTCCACTCTAGGTACTCGAATCCGATGCATCTTATTCTTCCACCCCTTGCAGAGACATCGTTTCAATCCCCAATTATCGCAGCAACAATTTCCCGATCAGCCCCTTATCATTTGCTCGCGTTTCAGGGGAGATACACGGGTACGGTAATTTCAATCATCCTCTCCTTTTCTGTCCTTTCCTCTACTCTTTACCTAAGACTCTCCTATTATATTTTTCTGCTTGCAGGGATTTGATCCTTATTATAGAAATGCGTACTTCCGAGGATTTCCAAACCCCGATGCTAAAAGTTGCAGCTTCCAACGAAAGGTAACTGAATTTTTGTGCCAAATGTCGCGAATTTAAAGCAATTGCAGTCACCAGGGAGCATTATTTGGATATTAGCACGTTAACTGCCTACTAAACTTTCCGTTCAGGCCGCGCTGGTTATGACAAATGCAATAGCGTGTACCCTTGCGACCCACGCGGCGTGAATAGGGATTCATGTGTACTTGACGTGGCAGGTAACGTGTTAAAAATGTGAAATTGTATGGCAAGTAGGGGAAGTGTGCCTAAATTGGACCGGTCCGTGATTCAGAAAATAATTCACATTAGATTTTTTTTCGCGACAAATTCTGGAAATAGCTGTAATAATACATAAAAAATCAAAAGTTAGTAGCAATTCAGCAATTGCCTCTCCTACAACAGTTGTTTGTTGGGAAAGTACGCGTATATTGTAATTTCTGCTGCATGGCATTTGAGCGCTCGGTTCTTCCCAGTTAAAATTCAATAAATTTCATTATTATATCCTTGATCTACGCATTTTTTTGGAAATATTTCATATATTGTTTTATTTAGTTTTGTTCGTTCATATCCAACAAATAACATTTTTTTTTTGGAGAAGTGGCAGATTTGCCTAATTTAGGAAAATAGAGGTCCAACTTAGATATAAGCACTTTTGACATTTACGTTTTTCTATTTTCTGAATATAACTTTTACTTTTCCGTTTACGTGCATTTTCAACTACATTAGCGCAATTGGAAAAAATCAAATTCTTTCAATAGCAATAACGATGCGTCAAGTATTCGATCGATTTGTTCGAAAAATGTTGTCGTTGGTTCAGTGACAAAATTAGATTGAACAATTCTCATACGTTTGTGGCAGCCCATGACAATTTTGTTCTTGAACCAGTAACATTTTTTTTTCTGTGTATGACGGCGCTTGGGTCTTTTCGATAAGTTTTCAATATTTTTGCAATGCAAATTTAGGGAAATATTGTTCAAATGTTGCATTATTATATGGAAATTGACTGAATAAGCTAGCACTATCTGTATCGCAAAAAAAAAAATTCTTAAAAACATGCCTTCTTTACTTTTCTTCCTATTTTCTTTCTATTTCACTTTTGGGAGTACCAGCAGGTCGTAGCAAATCTAGCGTGAACTATTTTTGCGATTTTCGAAGGTTCCCGTTGCGGGGACATCGACTTCCACGACGATTTAAAAATGTCCCCGCCACGGGGACACCAAAGGGTTAAGTGGTCCAATATAGGCGCACTTCCCCTACACGCTACAAGATTTCTACCCTGGGTCCCCGAACCCGATGCTCTCCCATCCCTTGGAGAGATTCGGGAATTTCAATAGATCGTTTCGATCCCCAATTATCGTAGCATCGATTTCCCGATCAGCCCCTTATCACCTATCAACCCCATATCCTTCTCTCGCGTTTCAGGGGAGGTACACAGGGGGTAAAGGTATGGTAATTTCAATCATCCTCTCCTCTTCTTTCCTCTCCTCTCCCATTTTTCTGCTTGCAGGGATTCGATCCTTATTATACAACTGCGAACTGCTGGGCTATATCTATAGCATCAGCTATCCGGCCTCGTCTTAAGCCTTACAAATTCGTTATGCCATAAGAGATTGGCTTCCTTATAAAGCACGGATTTGTCAATAGCAAGGTCCGCAGTACCCACAAGAGCCTTCTGCCGTTCGCACTCGAAGCCCGACTTACCGCTCGCACCAGTGCATCCATCGCGATCCTCGTTTACGCTCTCGGGATAACCATGAGATAAGTGGCCCGCGCTACCAGCCAGGTGCAACTGCAGCCGATCGTCGATTCTTCGAGTTCGAGTTCGAGTTCCTCGAATACCCCGGGAAAGAGCAGGAGAGGCTACCGGATACTTGGATACCTGGGACCTCCGGAGCTCCGCTTGGGGGGTGAAAATCGGCATCGACGATGACTCCCGCGCGTAGCACCCGCTGGACGGTTTTCTTTCTAATAATAGGCGCGTGTACGTGTGGTGGACGCACCGAGTGCAGTGGCCGCGCGCAAATATCGCTCCTGACGAGCGTCCACGACGACGTGGCCTGTCGCAAGATATCACCCCGGGGAGTGCTGCTCTACGAGGCCGCGAAGCTCTTGGCCGACGCCCACAACAACAAGACCAATGGATTGAAAATAGGTCTCTGGGACGAAACGTTGCACACGCGGGGGTGGTCGTGGTAGTCGTAGGGGTAGAGGAAGCGGTCGTCGACGAAGTTGACGTTGGGATCAATTTCCCAGAGGGAAACGCGGCGAACGTGGAGATTCGTTCGTCCGTCCGTCTCTTGGTTGCAATTCCCAGCAAGGGGTTGGCGAATCAACCAATTTTCCAATTTGACGCGGTGCAAATTTTGGGAATCCCGCAATTGCAGTCGCGAGATTCGGTTATACAATGCAATGCGCAGTTGCAAGATTCGGGTTTTCGTTATGTGCAGTTGCTCGCGAAGATTCGCTCTCGGTCGAACCGTGAAGTTTCGAATTTTCACGAAGACGAATCTTGGAATTGGCGTGGTTTCGGCAATTGCAATGGCGGAAACGAATCGCTCGTGCGACTGTAAGACGGAATCGTTGCGATTTACGAAATTTCGCTATGAATTTTGCAGACAGAAGTAGAGCGAGGTTTTAAATTTATGAACCTCGGAGCCGGAAATCGCTGTAATTTAGAATTAAAGACAGTCGAAATTCCAAGTTTTCAGGTTTCTCTGCAACTGTAATCGAGAGAATGCGAATTAATCATTGCAATCGCAAAAGCTATAACCAATTGGTTCACTGTAATACGGAGTTCCAAATTTATCGATCGCTGATTTTGGAAATGGCGATTTTTAATTTCATAACGTATAAATTTCCTATTTCTCCGCTGTACATTGAGAATTTTTGCAATTGCAAATACAAAACCTAATGAATCGTCGCACTGCAAAACAGAATTCCGAATCGACTGATTGACAATCCTAGAAATTGCTTTTTTTTGAATTTCGGTGCACATTGAGAATTCATACAATTGCAAATACAAAACCTAATCAATCGTTTACCGCAAAACGACATTCCCAATTTAGCGATCGCCAATCCTAGAAATTGCAATTTTTAAATTTATAACATCAACGTTTCCCGATTTCTCACCGTTCATTGAGAATCGATGCACTTGCAAACACAAAAGTGAATAAATTGTTCTACTTTAATAGGCAGTTCCAAACTTTTCGATCGTCAATTCCAGAACTTGCAATTGTTACTTCCATGATATACAATTATTCCCATTACTTCCCTACTCATTTAGAATCGGTGCAATTGCAAGTACAGGAATCAATCAATTGTTGTATTTCGCTATGCAGTTCCAAATTTGCGGAACGTCGATCCTAGAAATTATAATTTTTAATTCCATGACATCGAAATTTCCTCATTTCTGCGCTGCACATTGAGAATCGATGCAATTGCAAACACAAAAGTGAATCAATTATTTTACTTTAATAGGCAGTTCCATTCTTTTCGATCGTCAAATCCAAAACTTGCAATTGTTACTTCTATTATATACAATTTTCTCCACTGTTTCCCTACTCATTTAGAATCGATGCAATTGCAAATACAAGAATCAATCAATTGTTGTGTTTCGCTATGCAGTTCGAAATTTGCCGACCGTCGATTCTAGAAATTGTAATTTTTAAATTCCATAACATCGAAATTTCTCGATTTCTTCGCTGCTCATTTAAAATCGATGCAATTGCAAATAAAGGAATCAATCAATTGTTGTATTTCGCTATGCGATTCCAAATTTGCCGATCGCCGATCCTGAAAATTGTAATTTTTAATTCCATAACATCAACATTTCTCGATTTCTTCGCTGCACATTGAGAATCGATACAATTGCAGACACAAAAGTGAATCAATTATTCTACTTTAATAGGCAGTTCCATTCTTTTCGATCGTCAATTCGAGAACCTGCAATTGTCACTTCCACGATATACAAATTTTTCCCATTATTTCCCTACTCATTTAGAATCGGTGCAATTGCAAATACAAGAATCAATCAATTGTTGTGTTTCGCTATTCTAGTTCCAAATTTGCCGACCGTCGATCCTAGAAATTGTAATTTTTAAATTCCGTAACATCGAAATTTCTCGATTTTTTCGCTGCTCATTTAGAATCGATGCAATTGCAAATGCAGGAATCAATCAATTGATGTATTTCGCTATGCAGTTTCAAATTTGCCGATCGCCGATCCTAGAAATTGTAATTTTTAAATTCCGTAACATCGAAATTTCTCGATTTCTTCACTACTCATTTAGAATCGATGCAATTGATTATACAGGAATCAATCAATTGATGTATTTCGCTATGCAGTTTCAAATTTGCCGATCGCCGATCCTAGAAATTGTAATTTTTAATTCCATAACATCGAAATTTCCCGATTTCTGCGCTGCAAATTGAGAATTCGCGCAACTGTAATTACGATCACCGATCGATCGTCGGGTTTCGAGACGACTTTGACGTTCGCGGATTTTCACCGTACGCCTATGATTGCAGAACTGGCGGTACTGGACACCTGTGGCGGGATAACGGGTACATTGAAGGCTGCCATGAAAGCGTTGGTATGGGCGGACATGAATTGCTTGCAGCCACCGCATTACTTGGGTGAGAATGTGAAATGGCGAGAGCTCTGCGAAACATAATTTTACCTACCCGCGTATACGTGCACTTGCTTGCACCAAACATGCAGGAACGATAATCTCAAGCTTATCCGTCGCTTATCCAGGTATAATTGGTCCCGATAACGCGGCCAACGTCGAAGCGGTGCAGAAGGTCACTTCGATACTGAAAATCCCGCATATCGTGAGGAAAGCCGCCAACTCTCCTTACCTGCACGTGTTGAATAAAGAGTCGGAATCCTACATCGTACAGGTACTAATCCCCAATCGGACTATCGGGGGCATTCCGCTGCCGCGTCTGACACTCGTTCGTTCTTTCTAGGGCATCATGAGCGTCGTGGAAGCCCTCAAGTGGAAATCCTTCACTTTGCTGTCAAAATCCGACGAGGAGAACGCGGATGACGTTCAAAGAATCGCGAAGAAATTGACGATCGGCGCGATCGCCAAGGGCTTGTGCGTCTTAATCCCGGATGACGACGATGCCGGTAACTCATTGATGCCATTTCTTTTTTTGTAGAAGTCAAGGGGATCCCTTGGAATCGCCCATTTTCTCCCCGCGAAAGATTTTTTTTTTCAACTTTTTTCGAAATTTTAAAGAACGAATATTTTTCAAAATTTTTTTATGTGATTTAAAAAATTCTAAACTTTCCATTCAGGCCGCGCTGCTTATGACAGATGCAATAGCATATACCCTTGCGACCCACGCGGCGTGAATAGGGATTCGCGTAAATTTGACGTGACAGTTAACGCGTTAAATTTAATTAATTCTTTCGTTCCAGCTGATTTGACGTCTCATATAATCCACATTGGGAAACCGGATGACGACTTCTTCAGTGAACCGACCAACGCTACCGTGATCGTCGTCAGTGAAGGAAGGCTGGAGGAACACTTGAATCCGGTGAATTCCTCCAACACTATCCTGCTACTGGAGGACTCCAGGTACCGCGGCCAATGATAGATATACGTAGCTTATATTCGTGTGTCAAAGTTGTCCCTAAAGACTCTACCCGTGACTCTAGAAACGAATTCGGCGACCTGGAGAGCAGAGTCGAGAAATCTCGCTGGTGGGCCGCTGGAGACGCAGTCTCCGGGAGGTTCGACGCCGAGGAACTGAGGGAGGTCAGGTGGCTGAACGATGCGATCGAGGTCTACGCCAAGGCGTTGGACAATTTATGGTAAGCTTGCGACTCACCTGCCGTGCAACGTAAAAATCGAAATTTATGTAACACGAGGGATGTGGATGTTATGTTATTACGTCATAACCTCGGCTTTTCTTTTCATATACCGCGTCGATGTCGTGAATGCAAAATACTTTCAGAGCGAAGATTGAGAGTTTCAGAGTTAAAGATGACGTTGCACCGCAATGTCACGGATACGTGGGTACAAAATATTTTGAGGATTCTGTGGAAATTGATTATATACATATATATAATACATTATTATAGATAATACAATATATATAGAATACAATGTTATATACTTATGTGCCTATAATTATGAAAGTGGTCTAAGTCACATTTTTTTTGTGTTATTAAATTTAAAGGGTTTGTTTTAAATAAAATAAAAAATGTTTTTACACTCTGCAACATTGAAAGTTGCAGTTTTGTTGGTCTTGATTAATAAAGAAAAAAATGTATTGCAAGATAAAATGATGCGATATAACTGAAAATCTCATCTTTTTCAAATCTTGACTTAGACCATTTTCATAATTATGGGCACAGATATATGATTTATTATATACATATATATAATACATATTGAGGAATGTAAATGTATATTTGGAGCAATTATTACTGCCGCATTGCATTTATGTGATCGTTACTTGTTCGCTTGGTTTTAATGTAGCATCTCGGTATGGTGAAGATCAAATTATAAGTATATTCTATATATATATATGTATATGGTATACAGATGAATGTGCAACGTAAAAATTCAAATAAATACTAAAAGGACCGGAAGATTAAAATAAAATGTATAGTTTATACAAAGTAATTTATCCCAATCGGCAGCATCTTTTTATTACATTATTATATAACATAATATAATATAATATAATATAATATAATATAATATAATATAATATAGTATAATATTTAAAAATATTTTTGTAAAAAAAGAAATTTACTAGTAAGACGAAAAATATAAATTAGTATTCTGCAGGTGACAAAGTATTAAGTTGTGGAAACTTTAATATGAGAATTTCAATAAACACTAAAAAGATCGAATGACTACTAAAGGGGGTATTTTAAAATAATACTTTTCAATTAACATAATATAAAAAATGTCGTAAATGAATGCGTATAAAAGATTTCAACTTTATCAATTTTATTTACTTTTTTGAAAAGAATATTTTGATTTTTAAAAATTGTAATATAATAAATACTATAATTTAATATGCTAAAATTAATTAAAATAACGTAATATAAAAAAATGTAATATATAATTTTCATTTTAATATTTTAATTTTCAGAATGTCACCTGAACAAGGCTTCGATCAACACGTTGACTGCCGCGTAAAATTTACGTGACACCCTATTTACGCCGCGTGGGTCGTAATGGTATACGCTATTGCATTTGTCGTAACCAGCGCGGCCTGAAGGGAAAGTTTAGCGTCAGACATGGCAGTCAATCTGTTGAACAAGCCGAAACCTCATGAAATAACATATATTCAACAATATATAATAATATATATTCAATAAAGTCGGTTATAACCAAAATAGGCGAATGAAATATCTGAAATATCAAATGACTTTTGCAGCAAGAAGAAGAAGTGCAAGAGCCCGGTGGGTCTCTCCGACTGGAACAACGTCTTGTCGAACGTCTTGACGAGTGTCAATGTAAATGCCAAATCCGCTCCGCATTCGCTCACCTTGTCCCTGAAAAGCAAAAGTTCTCTTTTAACCGATCTGGGCACGATTGTGGTCCATAAGGGTAAGAGCAAGATCCACTGGAAGGATGCCGATGGCGATGGCAGCGACGAAGTTCATTCCAAGTCCGATGACGACAATGACGATGACGACGACGACGACGCTCATGATCATGCCGAAGGCGATCATGACGGCGATGATGACGATGACGATGACAATGACGATGACGACGCAAAGGAGACTTTGCCCGACACCTTCAAGATCCTGGTGGCCAAGGGCAAGGACGCACGTACCGGCTGCGCCACGACCGCGAAGGAGATCCGGCAGATGCACGACGACGATGACGAGGAAGCCGCTCGGGTGCTGGTCTCGGAGATGGACGACACCGAGTTCTGGACGATGGTAAGGATGGGCAGTTCGAGTTGTAAACGCACGGTGAAAAACAATTGATCAAATTCGCCGTGAAAATTATAAAGATGCGCTCGTGACAAATAATTAGTAATGAAATTACTAATCGCTAAAAAAAATACTCCAGATTTCAACTAAATCAGCGTAATTGGAAAAAATAAAATTGGTTCAATAGTAATGACAATGCGTCAAACATTCGATAGTTTTCCTGTTAAACTCACGTAACAAAAAACCCTTAGGCCAACCTATGGGGTTTGACACGCTCGGTTTAGTTCAGCTCCTATTTAAGTATTTTCGTAGTATGAAAATTCGACAATTTTTTTTTTTTTCATACTGTTAATATTACATTTTCATAAAATAACCTATACTCTGTGTTGAAACAACATTTAATAATTATTATAAAAGTTTTTGTAAGATTAAAAGGTCAGTAGCTTCCAGGGAATAGAAGGGATATGGGTCCATAACGCGAGATTTTGGCCCTAATAATTGTTAAATAATTGTTATCTCGGATTTATGTAACAATAATCTTCTTAATAATTTTAATGTTTCCTTGGAGCAATATTAAGTCTTTCTTTAATTATTTTAAGCTCTTTTTTATTGGAGCAAACCTAGGTCTATTTATCATTTTTTTTAAAATTGCTTTTTTGGCACATTCAACCGCGTTTTTTAATATGAGCGCAATTGCGCACAACTTTCTTTTTTATGCATGTTATAAAAGACATCAAAGCACATGACATATATAAAAATGACGACGTTGCGACTCTGTGCTCCCTTGGGGCCAAAAACCCGCATCATCCTTTCTTTCGTTGGGGGCTAAAAAGCTCCAGTGTACCAACAATTTTAATTCCGGTGAGGTGGGTCAACTAAGGGCGCGTTATCAGCTTTTCTATTTTTGTGGGTGTGAATTTCATTATTTTTACGCAGCGAGCGCATGTTTATAATTTTTTTTTAAAGCAATTTCCACGGCTTTGACGATTCGTTTTTTTTCCCAGTGTGAGAATTTAGTTCGGTCACTGAAGAATTCCCGAGCCTGAGAGTCTGATTTTGTTAGGATTTTCGATCGCAGGTAGGAACTGTGAGTGGCGTTGGCGTGGCCATGTTTGTCGTGGGCATCCTGGCGGTGTACATCGTGTACACGAACATCCGCGGGCCGACGACGTCCAAGGGAAAAGGACGGGCCATCGAAAGGGACACCAGCTTAAGAAGGGTCGGAAGCGACCGCGAAATGCCAAACACGGTCAGCGGAAGGGCGCAAAGGCCTATGCGCGGCCAGCCAAGACGCGACAGCAACAGAAGTATCAGAAGCAATATTTCCGACAGAAGCGTCTAAGAATCAAGTGAAGTATGTCAAAGCGAAGTCACTCCGAAGTCTGAACGTTGTTGGACGCCGTTGCAGTCCGACAGACTTCGAAGTGCTAACGTGGATCGTGTATGTAACGACACCGGGGATAACGATCTTTTGGCGGGAGATCGAACGGAATCGACGATCCTCGAATCGATTTAACGACGGATCGAGTCGGTGAAAATCGATTTTGTTTGAAATCGATCGTTTGTTAAATTTCTAATTTGAAGCGACCTATCGATTGTGAGATTGAATGGATCCGAACCAATGATTGTAATTAAAATACGGAAATATATGAAAATAATAGGTATTAGTTTCCATCAGTTGAAAAAATTTTTGGATTTTTGGGAATTCACCTTGTTTTTTTCCCACGAACTCGTAACCCTCCAACAATTTGTAAGATTGATTTTGCGACCGGTAATTTGAGCAATCATTATTTTTAATTAAAAGCGCAAGAAGTACCAGTAAATGCAAATTTTAACGTACGTTAAACGTTGCATTTATCGAGTGCATTCTAAAATTTCATTTTTATATCCGTTCGATTACGAATAATGAATTTTTATTTTTAACAAAATTAATTCTCTCACGGCGCGCCGGTCATCGTAAAATTTTCGAACTGGTTGAGATAATAAATAAAAACAACACAAATTTTATTCGAAATAAGGGTAAGAAAAAAATATTAAAAATACAAAAAATACCTTGCTGTTGGTTTATGTCGTCTTACCGGTTCCCGGTTGATGAAATATTTCTGGAAAAAAATTTTTTCCTTCTTAATTACTTTGATCGTGACATTTTTAGTTTTCTTTTCATATATTACTTTATTGGTACCATTATAGAAATTCCGAACTTTTTGCGTTAACGAATTTTAATGAGAAAAAAGACCAAAAAAAGGAAATAAAAAATCAAACAAAAATGTAAAAATGTAAAAAAGACAAATTACCTCGTGGGAGAACTTGTTGTTCTACCGGTTTCTTGTCAAAGAAATATTTAAGGTGTGTCAACTTTGTTCCTCTATTGCTTTTGAATACAATCTTATCAATTTCATGCAATTAAAAAGTATTCAGCGTTTATTTTGCGGCTGAGGATTTCGGCAATCCATAGGTACCACGCAAAGTGCCATTTTTTGAAATTTCATTCATTAACAATTTTAATGATAAGAATAAACAATAAAAAAAATCAGTACTCGAAAATGCAAAATTTCTATTTAATTTCTCTTCAAGTTCTCTTCAATTGCACAACTGACCATGCGTTTTGGAAATTTTCAAGAGGTCACAATTTTTCGCAAAAGTTCAGTCAAATTTACATTTGGAGTAGTTTGAACGTGGCTTTCATTTTTATATTCGTTCGATTACGAACAACGAATATTTATTTTCAAACAAATTAACTCTCTCATGGCGCGCCGGTCATCGTAAAATTTTCGAACAGTTGAGATAATAAATAAAAACAACACAAATTTTATTCGAAATAAGGGCAAGAAAAAAAATATTACAAATACAATCAAAATACCTTGCAGTTGCATTATGTCGTCTTACCGGTTCCTGGTGGATGAAATATTTCTGCAAACAAATTTTTTCCTTCCTAATTATTGCGATCGTGACGTCTTCAGTCAATTTCGTGCAATTAAAAAATATTCAACGTTTATTTTGCGGCTGAGAATTTCGGCAATCCATACGTACCACGCAAAGTGTCATTTCTTGAAATTTCATTCATTAACAATTTTAATGATAAGAATAAGCAATAAAAAGAAAACGAAAATGAGTACTCGAAAATGCAAAATTTCTACTTAATTTCTTTTCAATTTCTCTTCAATTGCACAACTAAACATGCGTTTTGGAAATTTGCAAGAGGTCACAATTTTTCGCAAAAGTTCAGTCAAATTTACATTTGGAGTAGTTTGAACGTGGTTTTCCACTCGCGTGGCATCCAGTCAGGTAAATACGGTGGCTGGGAAAATCATCAGTTTGCGCCGCAGTTGCGGCTCAAACTGACCACTGTGGCTCTTCGGCAAAGGCAGAGAGGGTTTGTAGTGTTTCAGTAACGGAAATCTTATTTGTTGCTAAAACCACGAACATGAAAATGTGCCTCATCGGAGAAAATGACATACCGAGAAAAATAATTTCTTGCGGTAACCAAGAGAAGTTGCTGTAGTACATAAATATATTTTAACAGCATACTAAATTCATTCCTGTCGTAATTAATTCTCATCGTAAAACTATAAACTGTTGAGACGAAAATATTATCATAACACGTTATGTTAGTATCTGATATTATTTCATTGCTTCTTAATCTTATCGGGAAAGGTAATAAACTATCTTAAATGTATCATGCCAATTTTAATATAATTCATTGGTTTGACATGATTTACTGATAATTTTTCGGTTGATTCTCATACAAGATATTTTGATAATAATGAAATATTGCCACAACAACTTTTGCCCTTTTCCGGAACTAGTACGGTACCATTGTAACGTTACTGCAGCAGGTCCGCTTGAGTAACGTTTTTATAGACTGTAAAAAATGTTTAGAATTTGAATATACGAGTAATTGTGAAATTACTAATTCCAGTTTACATACCACTGCCTCCAAACTACACTAAAAAAACCATACCCCTGGCACTAAAGTTTTTGAATATTTGAATATACAAGTAATTATGAAATTTAAGAAATTTGGAAATGGCATCGAATTTAGTATAACAAAAAGTATATTCTAATGGAGTAAAGTATTCGATGTAAACTAAAAAATTTTTTTTTTTTGGGCTGTGTCACTTTTGTAGCGACAGTGCGATTTGTTAGTTTTCACTCCTAGTGCGATTACATTCAGGAATATATTTCTCTCAGTAGGTACGTTATTGAGAAAATTTCCTTTCTCAACTATGGGGAAACTTGGCTACACAATTGAAGCATACAAACACTACGTGGAGTATTGTCTGAAAGTTAAGTTTCCTCTATTTTCTGGAGAACTCCTCAAGTGGAAGCCGTATAGACACCCATTGGAAGTGAATTCGATGAGACGCTATAAAACTCATCCGAAAAGTATTGAAAAACTTGTGGATTTGTTTTTGTTTTTTTTTTAAGAACTTGTAATAGAAAATCCGATTAAATGAGCCGTTTATTTTGAAAATGCCTTAAATCCAGCTTTTTTAAATTTCGGAAAATGTTTTTTATGACAGATAAATTCAAGTAGCACTTGTTACTACAGTCAACAACAAAAAATTCGTAAATGGAGTCAGGCCACTTTCATAATAAACGGCTCAAATATGTTTCCAATAGGCGTTATTTTTAGTTTAACATATTTCCATTCCATAATTTTTTCTAAAACAAGATCCGCGTTTATAATATTAATTGAGCCGTTTATTTTGAAAATGGCCCAAGTCGATTTCTGAATTTTTTGCTGTTAACTGTAGTAACATGTGCCACTTGAAGTTAACTGTCACGAAAAACATTTTGGAAAATTTTTAAAAAACTGAACTTAGGCCACTTTTAAAATAAACGACTCAATTAACGATTTTTGAGAAAAAGTTTAATAGTTTCTCATTGGAACTAAGTTTCTAAAAACTGTCGACCAATCCCGAGAGTTTTTAATTATTTTGGTATGAATTTGATAAGAACCCAAAAATTAACGGATGCATAATTAGCATCTGGAATCATCAAAAAACAAAATTTTCCAGGAAAGGGAAAAGCAATTTCTAGCTTTAGAAAAAATTGTGGGGCAAGAAAGCAACAAGCACCGGAATGCCGATACTTATATCCAAGGTATCGGCATTTCTATGGTTTGAAATTCCCATTCGATTCCCGTAACTCGAAATTCCAAATTCGATTCCCATAGCCGATCCAAAATATCGGCATACTTTCGCTAAAAGTATCCGAGAACCTTCCAACTTTTTCGATTTTTGGATGGGTTCGATGAATAATAATAATAATCTATAAAATCCCATTGAATTCGTAATTCTATCGATTCCACTTTTCTCTAGAATTTATCGAACCAGCTGCTTCGTATCCGATTTCCCGGGTTCAAGGAATTCCTTCGTCTCGCCAAGAGCAGCGACACACAGCGGTACGTGAATCAGCAGGAAAAGCTTCCAAGCAGACAGTTGATGGCATTTCTGGTGGCAAAACGCTGGTTCTTATACAACACCCGGTTGTTCATCGCCGTAAGAGACTGCAAAGAAGAACGATAAATTGATTTTCACAATCGCTATCTCCCATAACAAAGGAAGCCGGCTTCCATGCATCCTCGCTGTTGCAATTCCGCTTACAAAATCCAAAGGCGTTTTGTAAGTTTCACGTTCCGCCGGGTTTCGTAAGCCGGCAAACAGCATCTACGAGCTCTCAGATACGTGAAACTCACGAGAAATTTTGCGCAGTAACTGCTGCAGGGGAAACGCATCAGCGCTAATTCCACTTACAGCAATTAGTCGATCAACGAATTGTCTATAGGTCAGCAGCAGTGGCAACAGCAGCAGACAGAAATATCCGCAGGAAATGCCAAGCAAAGGAGGATAAGGTTGCCGCGGATGCGACAGATTACCTTCGTTATCATTATAGAGTTTGGTTTTATGACCGTCTGCGGTGGATCTCTATAGACCGTGCCTCGCTATTGTTCTCCACTCGCCGGCCAAATGCAGTTTATGTAATCGACGAAACACTTTGAGCCGTTACCCCAGTGGAAATGTTTCTCGGAAATTTCTCAGAAATTTGTTTTATATTTTGATTTTTTTGGGGGGGGGGGAAGACTTAGATTTCCCGGTCTGAGATTCTCCAAGAAATAATTTTGGAATTTTCTCTGAAGTGTCTCGGATAATTATATTGCGATTAGCAAATTTTTTCAGAGAACGTCATAGCAAAGTTCGGAAAAAATTACTCGAATTTCTCCGAATACCTGAAACTTTTTTGAAATTAGGTAGAAATTCCGGTTACAATTGGAACTTTTTATCTGGAATTGTTATAGACGTTAGGCTCGAGAAATTTCTGACATTTTTTTGCATGTGCCTGAAATTTTTATAGTAACAATTAATAATTTTATAACAAAAAATAATTGTTTACGGTAACAATTATTTTTTTACAATAACAATTTTTACAGTAACTCAACATTATTTTTATGTAGTTGAACGTGGAACTTCCCTTTTTTTTAAAGAAAAGGTTGGAAAAAAATAACATTTTGCGAAATTGCAAAAAGGATTATTAAAAAAATATTCTCAACAAATTTATGAAATTTATAGAGAAAACTTTTAAAATGACTTTGAATTTTTTGGTAAATCTCTAACCTTTTGTTTGTTTGTGACATTTTTTCAAAATTTATTATCCTTCGAGTGAAGATTTTTCTCAAATTTCCCACATACCGGTATTGCAATTTGGAATATTTTCCGAAATTGTTGTGTGACTTTTCTTTGATATATTTCGAATTTTTTTGAATGTGCGAAACACGAATGCTTTAAATTAATTAAACATTTCTGTTGTCACTTTTGTTGTTATATTGATTTCCTTTATCCTTTGAAAATGTGTCTGAGCTTGGATATTTTCAGAGAACGGTAAAAGTTGTCCGAGTTCCTCGGAAAAAATATGACACAAGAATATATTTCAGAGAAATATTAGAAAAATGTTGTGGGATTTTATCAAGGAAATTCACCGTACCCATTTCTAAAAAATTCTATATTTTTCAGGAAAAATGTCTGCATCATTAATTACTATTATATTTTCCTGATAGGTATCGATTACTGATGACAAATCGACTTTTTCCTTGTAAACGAAGTGATGATACATAAACTATAGCAACTATATCCGAGCCGTTTATTTTGAAAGTGGCCTAAGTCCATTTTTAAAGAGTCATTATATATCGGCATAAATAATTAGTTTTCGGCAATTTAATTATAAATTTTCGAGATTTTCATTTTTTTTGAAAAATGGAATTAGTCCACTTTCAAAATAAACGGCTCATCTATAAAACTTATTCTGACCAAGAATTATACTTATATATTAACACTAAACCTACCATGGAGCGGTCAAATGACCTTTTTCACATGTATTTTAAATGGCTTGGTGACGTCACGGTAGGTTTAGTGTTAATGAAAAAAGGAGTATGCAGAAAAAAGACAAGTTTCACAATTAATGAAAATCTTTATAATTCTTGAAATCAATATCCAAAATTATAAAAAACAATTATGTACAATACCATTGAAAAGTACTGAAAACATAATGAATTGGAAACATTAGGAAAATATAATAATTAATAATTAAACAAAACCAAATGAAGAAGGAAAACTAAAATAGATGTTCACCTATTACTTGAAATAATAAAAGATTCACCTTTTCACCAACATGCTCCAATGATGGATTTCATAGCCTTTCCAGGAAATTTCACCATGATACTGTTCTCCGCTGGAGTCTTATCGAAAATCGGGTAATCAATGGCTGGAAGTATTCGGGGTTACCGTAAAAATGAAGAAAAAAAAACGAAAAATAGCAAAATAAAAAGCACGCGAGTAACAACTAAGTGGAAACTCTAATGACAAGGTGTTAGGGTCTGGCTATTCCCAAGAAATGCTTCTCCCCCATTGGGTGATCTTTGCTCGCTGCAATTACACGAATCTAGGTGGCGGCGACTAATTCTTATTTTTATTTCCAATGATATCGGGTAAATGAAAATACGAGTTCTTAAATGGTACCTGCCGAGGAAAAGCAATTGAGCGATCGTAAACCAGTGAATGCCAACGAGGCGACTTATCTTGATCAAATTGTCATCTACCGGCGCGATGATGGTGAAATCGCAGTCGAACACCGGGGAGAATTAATGGTTTTAAGCCACTCGCTGAAGGATCTCGTCTCACATCAGTTATTAACGAACGCTGTGTGTATAATGAGACGTTAAAGCGCACCTTTGCATAACAATTTTCTGGTCGCTTGGAAAGTCTCGATCGGTTGGAGAGATCTTGCGAATGAACATGACTCGGCGCGATGTTTCAACTTATCATACATCGTTTCGAGGAACGGCAACAGCAGGAGGATGACGACGACGACGACGACATTTCCCCGTCGCAGGGAAACTTGTACAACGCGAAGTTCATTGTACTTTTGTGCTGAAGTAACGGCTTCCCACGTTTCGAAATTTCCAAACGGAATCTTCTTCGCCGATCAAATCCCGCAAGCGAGTCTCTCTCTTTTCGCTGTTGCTGACGATATTTTTACCGATTTTTACCTCTCTCTGGTTTGACGCGTCGATAAGGTTTTGTGATCGATGGATTCTCGCGTCTTTCAAGACGAAATCCTCTTCCACGATCGAAACCGTAACGAGTAGAATCTCTCGTTTTGTTATTCCCGACGATATTGTAGCCAATCTTCATCTCATATCGAGTTTCTTCCTATGCCAAGAATTCGCGAGCCAATAAGAGTCTCCTGGCTCTGAGTTCTTACGTTTCCAAAAAAGAAAAAAAATCGTAAAGAAATTCTTTTTGACAATCGAACCTGCAAGCAGTGGAATTTTTCTTATCGCTCTTGCTGACGATGTTGGTACCGATTTTCGTCTTTCATTGGGTTTTCTTCTCGTACCGAGGATTCGTGTGCTTATGAAAGTTTTCAACTGATAGACGCTCATTTTTCGAAAGGAAACAAATCGAAAGGAAACCTGCAATAAGTGGAATTTCTCGTATCGCTCTGATACGATTTTTGTACCGATTTTCGCCTCTCAATGGATTTTCTTCTCACACACGGGATTTTCGTAACAATAAGAGCCTTCAATCGATATATATTCGCACGATTTATAAATAATCAAATTGAAATCCTTTTTGCCGATCGAACTTGCAGTCAATGGCATCATCAGTTTCCCTACTGATGATACGGTTACTGTCGATCTTCGTCTTTCATCGGGCTCCTTCTCTCGTCAGGGATATTGACGCCCCGATAAGAGTCTTCGATCGACGGGATGTCGTGTTTCCGAAGATATTTTATAACAAACATTTATTTGAAAGGAGAATTACTTTTATACCAACTAGTAACTCAGGTGGCAATAAATATATAAAAAAAGAGGCTTGAAAATTATTCAAATGTAGTCGACGCGTCGTCTAGTGTTTCTGGGTAATAAAGATTTCTCATTCTGGCGAAACCAAAATAAACCTAAAACTTCCATCATTTTATTATCGTATTCCTCTGATAATATTTCAACGAATTTTCACAAACAAATAAATATTTTTCGTTCGATACTTGATCCAAAAATCGTTGGTGCCTATATCCATAATCTCTTCTATTGTTGGTATGAAACACTAGGAAAAACACTAGGAAAAAATATAGATTAGGTATTTAAAAGTTAAGAAATAACAGGTATAATTAAAAATAAGTAAAATTAAAAATAACTAGGTATTTTAAAAATTGAAAATAAACACTAGAAAAGAATATACACTAGGTAAATGGTTTCCTGTCGTAACAATGGAAAATTGGTACATGACAAATTTTTGTACTGAAAAATCTATATGCTTTTGTACGTACAAATATTTTAACAGTAGGTACATCAGACTCGTTTAGGTCATTATTATACTTGTCATAAAACTATAAGCCTCTGGGAGGAATAAATTATCGTACAACGTTATGTTTAAATGTTAACCAATACTTTGTCATTATATCCATAACTTATAAGGAAAGTGCCAAGATCATATTAAATGTTTCAATCCAGCTTCAATATTATTCAAAATCGTATCAAAATCATTCATGCGAGATATTCTGGTAATAATCGAACATTACCGCAATTGCTCCTTTTCAGAATCGCTACAGCGCCATTATTATATTATTGCAGCAAGTCAATTTCACTAATGAGTTTACGTTAGTAACCTGATAATGTCTCACTATTGCTACAAAAGTGACGTAACTCAGAAATTATAATTTTTCAGGAAAGTCAGAAGCAAATTCGAGCTTTAAAAAAATTCTGAGGGGGCAAAGAAACAAGTTGTTTTAAAAAAATCTACGGTCAACAAACATCAGGCCATTCTTCTTAATTTAATAGAGAAATTCAATTTGAGTTTTTCGAGCTGTGTCGGATTTGTAGTGTTGATATGTATTTCTGGTACGGATGTATTCAGGAATATATTTCTCTCAGTATATTATTGAGAAAATTTCCTATCTCAGCTATGAGCGAACTTAGCTACACAGTTGGAAGACACAAACACTACGTAGAGTATTGTCTGAAAGTTAAGTTTCCTCTATTTCCTGGAGAACTTCCCACGCAGAAGCCGTATAGATACCCATTGGAAGTGAATTCGATGGGTTGCTATAAAACTCATCTGAAAAGTATTGAAAGAATTGCGGTTTTCTTTTTTGTTTTTCTCTAGGAACTTTTAACAGAAAATCTGATTAAATGTGTTTCCAATAGATATTCAAAATAATTTAGGCTACTTTCGTTCCATACTCTGCCCTAAAATGAGATACACGATTCTAACCCGATGTAACAAGAAAGCGCATTAAATATATGAGCCGTTTATTTTGAAAGTGGCCTAAATCCATTTTTCAAAAAAAGTGAAAAACTCGAAAATTTATAATTAAATTGCTGAAAACTAATTATTTATGCCGATATATAATGACTCTTTGAAAATGGACTTAGGTCACTTTCAAAATAAACGGCTCATATTTCCAATAGGCATTATAAATATTTTGGCATATTTCTATTCCACACTTGGCCCTAAAACAAGATACACGATTGTATTATTACACAGAAAAAAATATTATTGATTCAAGAATAAAATCGTCACGGGTTGCCATAAACATTTTGGTGCATCTAATTTTCTCACTGACCCAATGACAAAATTTCTTAAACAAAACTATCGAATATTTGACGCATTGTCATTGCTATTGAATAAATTTCATTTTTTCCAATTACGTTGATTTAGTTGAAATCTGGAGTATTTTTTTATTTCAGTGTAATTAATGCTTTTTGAAGCTTCTTCTAAAAATTCGTTAATTAACTGTAATATTAATTAACGCTTTTTGAGAACTTGTTTGATAGAGTTTCTGATTAGAACTATGTATCTAAAAATTGTTGAACAATCCCAAAAGTTTTTCTAATTACTTTGGTATGAGAACCTGTTGAATTAGGATCAACGGATGCAGAATTGGCATCAAATTCAGGGTTTATGGTTTTCTCAGTGTAGTTCGGAGCTAGTGGCAGGAATTCTGGAAACTTAAAAAACAGAATATTTCGGGAAATAGAAAACCAACTTGAAGCTTTAGAAAAAAATTGTTGAGAAATATTTAAAAAATAAGCATTTATACGATTCGGCGTTAATAAATTCTGGGAGAGGAGCGGTACCGTTTGGGTCAGTACTGACTCAAACCATCATAGAGGAATAACGAGGGGAAATATGCAGTGACGTTATTGTTATCAATCGTAGCTGAAATGCAAGTGCATAGATGCGTAAGTAACTCAAAGCACGCACGGGACTTTCCCCACTGACGATGGAGCCTCTTTGAAGTAGTTTGCTAGAAGAATTACCAGTGTTCTGTAAACATTGAGCCATTCGTTACGCACGATACGAGGAAAGTTCAGGCGTTTATAGAATATTTTACCGCATTGTTTATACAAATGTTGTTTGCTTACGTGGAAGAGGATAAAAAGGTAGAGAGATAGAGAGAGAGAGAGAGCGAGGAAGATGATGGTACATTACAGCAAATTTTACCTCGTATTAGTTTTACCTAACTCTCCTTTTGATTTTCAACTAGCGTTGAAACAATTTCTATGGAATGGTAAACTTTCTAGTTTCATCTGTACCAAAAATGGCTCTCCGTTGTTGCAATTGAAGCTGAGACTCGAGATCAGGTGCGATGATTGAATTTTTAAAAATTGGAATTTCATGTCGAGCCAACCAGAATTTTTAATCGAGAAAATCTCTAACAGAGTAATTTTACTATTGAAAATAAATTTTATCGCTTTTCTAATTAATTCTTTCTTTTGTGATTTACGTCCGCCTTGAAAAAAATTCCGCGGAATTGAACAATTTTTGAATATGACGAGAATGGACCTTTACTGCCGTCGTTGAAGGCGAGAATCGAGGTCCAGTAAAAGGAGTGAATTATTAAAAAATTGAATTTTTACTATTAGGAATTGTTTAAGCTGGAATTTTTTCTCGGGAAATTCTATAATCCCACCGTCAATTTTATTTCGTTTTTATTTAATTTTTCTTTCTACGCTTTGAAAAAATATCCTTGGAATTGTAAAATTTAGATTTATGAACCTAAATAAAAAGGACTTCTCCATCTATAGAATTAAATGTTTATCCACGATAAATTAAAAATTATCGTAAAAGCTCTGAAAAATAGACCAATAAAAATGTATTGTAGTCATAAATAAATGGATTGCATTAATAAATGTATTTTTTTTTCATTTCGGGGATAGTTACTTTTCTGGAACGTCAAAATTTCATAACGAGTGTCACGTTTACTCGTAAATTTTTTGCGTTCCATGTGCATTTGCTATCAATAGCGTAACCATCCGACCTGGTCACATTTCATGGTTTATCTTGTATAAATAAAATGACATTTAACCAATCCAACTTCGGTTTTGCAAATGGGCGGGCAAAATTGTACCAAAATAGTAGCGAAGCTGTAGAAGGAAAATGACGATTTTTGAAATTCTGTTTATTTGGATCAATGAATGAGAGAGGGAAAGCTATCATCGCCGACTATCCGAGGCAATTGAGGTCCGGTGCAAGAATCCAGCGGATTTTCGAATACCGTGGAAAGAAGCGGTTGAAATCGGGTGATAATTACAGAGACGATTGCCTTGAACGATTACTCATTTCTCCATTTATTGGGCATGGTAGTGGGCAGTGTATAGAAATTCGTAACTGTAAATATACGCTTTACTTTGGAATAATGGAAATGCCATTTGATAAACGCGGCTCTAATTAGCATAGGATCGATGCCCGGCCGATGTTCGGTTTATCCGTGCACTTTGTCGGTATATTAACGCGGTCTACTGTATGATCAATGTCTCTGTATATGGTAATTCGAGCGTCAAAGCACAGTGGACTTATTTTGATGTTCGAATTCCAACTCAAAGCCAACGTTAACAGCAGTTCGAACAATACATCCACCGCTATCGCACATATACGGTTTCGCTCGAATAACGGGGAAAAAGTACCGAGTCAAGGGGTTGGCGTAAAAAAAAAAATAAGCAGATTCGTGAAAGAAACGAGGAATAAGCATGAGAGTATTTGTGAAGCTCTGATTTCCAGCCGAAAATCTGACAAAATTTTATCCGACGAAATTTTTTTCGTTTCATGGAAAAATCATTTACAATTTTTAATAAAGAGGCAGTGCCTTTTAAGTCTCGAGTGCAAAGGGTTTAAGCGAATTTTCATAATTTTATTACCTTTATTATTTTTCAATATTATTGATCAATTTTACCTAATTTTATTGATATTAAATCTTAATGAAAAATAATGCAAAAAATAGAAATTGAATAACTGAATTTTAAATATTTATTAATAATAGCGAAAAAAATTGAATAAAAATTGCAAATTAAAGGCAAAATTTTCCCACTAATCGTCACGGTCGTTTCGACATGGAAGGAAAATATTGGGTTGGCAACTAAGTAATTGCGGATTTTTAACAAAGCAAACAAATGACAAAATCTGCTATTACTTAGTTGCCAACCCAATAGATTTTCCCAAAACGAAAAAAAGTACGCTTATCCGTTGAATTCCGGTGAAATTTTTTATTCGGCGACGAAGAAATTGGCTCGGGTAGAGTTTATTAATATACTTTTCGTGGTAAACCATCAGCTTCTCTTTGAGCACGACTACGCGAATAAAACGTCGAGAGAGGATAGGAATTAAATTATTAACCCGCTGAATGATTTCCCCGATTCATGCGGATTTTATCGGATGATTTCAAGAGGGTTTGGGGATTTACGACGCGAATTGTCGATTTTTATCATGCGACTTTATCGCTACAATTATTACCGGATGAATGACTGTATGATTGTCCCTGCCACAGTAGTACATAGCAACCGTATGCGGTGCTGTCGAGTGAATAATCAAATTTTACGTTATTAATTCCATTTCTAGTCCTTCCGAGTACCATCCCGGTTACCATTTTTATACCTTTCTTATGGGCAGACAGAGGAATTCGATGAAATTTCTACACCGCATACAGTGGAAATCGCAAAATTTTAATCACCTGAAATGTCAAAGTTTTCCCAGCCAAGCTGGAAAATTTAATGATTCTTTTTCAAATAAAAAAGATATTATTTATCGAATTTGTTCCATTTTCAATACCACGCCGACATCGAAAGTTGCCAATTTCGTTGACAAAAAGGAATTTAGTTTTAATAAATCTGTTGTTATGATTAAAATGGGTATGATTTATTTTTATTAGGTTTTTTTTCTTATATTAATTAATATGAAATTTATTTATATTTAATATTATTCAATATTATATTTAATATTATTTTGATATTATTCATATGAAATATTTATAATATTTATATTACACTTAAATTTATTTATATTACTACTTTATTTTGAAAAAAAGAACATTAATTTGTTATTTTAATAATATGTTTATGAAGAGAATAAAATCGGTAGCTGAAAATATGTATATAAAACTTTGATTTCCATTATTTGGCAATTAACCATTTCGGCGTAATATTTTTTTTTATCGTGAAATGCATAAAATCGCTAAAATTCCTCCACTTTATTATATTACGACCATGTCAGAATTTATCCAGATCATAATTGTATCGCTAACACGACTGAAAAAGCTAGTTCGGGAATGACTACCAATTTCCGACCGTTTTTACTCTAGGGAGAAAACCCATTTATGAAATTCGCTATAAAAATAATAGAGGCGCGCTCATGATAAATTATGTACAAAAATAATAAATGCTACGAGAAAATTTTAGGGGTTTAAACATTTCTTTACGAAATCCATGCACCCTTCTCTTTTTTTACACGGTAGATAAGTTCTTCGAAAGTTCGTTTAAAAAAACCTGTAAAAAAAAAGAAGACAAATTTGTCAAAGAAAGGGAAACTTTTTGTAACTACAAATTCGTATAAAAATAAAATGTGGAAGCAACGCAGATGTTTACAACAAAATAGGAACCAAAAATTCACTTTTCATGAATACCCACTATTATTCATAGTTGATTTCATTTCCCTGCATTACCAGTTCGTGTTCGTCATTCGCTGTAGCAATTCTTAATTTTTTGACAATTTCTTCTTTCTCGGTACGTCTTTTTAAAAATCGGTAAACTTTCTCTATTTCACTGCGCTACATGGTACAAATTTCACAATTGGTGCGTCAAATCTCCAACTTGACCCATCAATCGCAATTTTTCTATACCAATTTTTCTAACATATGTAACACAAACATTCTTTCTTTAATTACGTCACATTTTTCTTTAATTACGTTACTGACGTAATGAGAAAATTTCGTATTAGCCCCGAAATTCCCCAAAACTCCCCTAATTCGTCCACTTCGCCCACATGCATACTCACTGAAAAAAAAAATTCTCTAGATTTCATCTACCTTAGCGCAATTGGAAAAAATAAAATTCATTCAACAACAATACCAATGCGTCAAATATTCGATCGATTCGTTCAAGAAATTTAGCCGTTGGCTCAATGACAAAATTACATAGAACAACGATCGTATGAGCCGATTATTTTGAAAGTGGCCCAAGTCCAATTTTTTATGAATTTCGCAAAATATTTGTAACGACAAGTTGCGCATGTTACTACAGTTAACAACAAAGAAAATTCACAAATGGATTCGGTCCACTTTCAAAATAAACTGCTCGTATGTTCGTGGCAGCCCGTGACAATTTTGTTCTTGAACCAATAACATTTTTTTCCGTGCATTGGCTTATGGACCTGCTACGGGATATTTCTTCGCACGCCCTCACTCTTCCTCCTCCTATTTCCTTCGAAAATCGGTATCGGGTAGCGAGCAATAAGTGGCGTTAGAAACGCAAGGCTTAGCAGGCAATAGTGCGGGTGTATGTGCATGGGCATTGGCAATAGAGGGAAGGAAGCGAACGAATGGGATTCTTGCGGGGTCCTCCGTGTCCGGTTCGTATAAAAGCTCGTGTAACATTTACGCCAAGAGACACTCTTGCCGTGACCGAACGTGCACGAACGATTCTTCAGCAAACAATAGGGGGACAAAAGGAAAAGAACGCAAGGCTGTATTCCGAATCGCACTTGTCGTCGACAAAAGAGGGACCCGAGTGAACGTCGATTGTCGCGTGGAAGAGTTTAATGGTGTTTGCGGCTTTGAAATTCCCCAATATTGCTGCTATTGCTGCTGCCGTTGCCTTTTCCCGAGGCGGAAAACATTCCATTTCGTTTTCGACCGATCGAAATTCAGTGTGGTTCTAGCGCACGGTTTAAACAGTGAAAGTCAACTTTCGAAGCCTTTCGTTCTGGAGATTCGATCCTCCGTTGTCGGTTCCTTCCACCAAGTTATTCACGTCCCGCAGAGCCGATTGCAAGCGAGTCCTGGTAGCGAGCCAGCGGCTGCCTGCAGTTACTGCATTTTTTGCGTTTCCCAAAGGTCGCAAGTGGAAAAGGTTGCAAGTGGAACCGGCTGCAAGTGGAAACGGCTCCCGTTTCATGTTCATACTCGACATCAAAGGTAAGCTGCATCCGCTCTCTGTTTCCATTGAAACGCAGAAATCGCCCTTCGACTGCATCGGATGTTACCGCCGCTGCTACCGCTGTCGCTGCCGCTGGTGTTGGAATTGACCGTGCGGAAATCGGTAATTGCCTACGCGCAAAAGAGCGGTGTAATAAAGAAGCGATCGCCCAACTCGCGATCAGCCTGCCGAGTGCCGAGTTTTAAACCGCAGACGCGGTGTAGAGAGATGGAGATGTGGTACGCGGGTGAACGTCCGGTGCATTAGAGTTCCGAGCTGGAATGAATTTTGGAATTCCGTAGATCTGTAATTCCGTCGTTCCGAGTGCCGCGCGATTTGCCGGCGTTTTGGTGCTCTTTGGTGCTCGGAATCGACGCGACGAAATGGGCGGTTTCTGCGCAAGAAGTTCTCGAGCGAAAGTGAACTTTCGCCGCGAAAAGTCGATGAAAAAGTAATTTCTGCAGAGAACCTTTTCCAAACGGGGAATTTTCACCGCAAAAGTTCACGAAACTTGGATAGTTTTAGCTGCGAAATTACGGAATTTGAAATTTTCTTGGGAGAAATTCTCAAAAATCTACATTATTACTACAGAGAACTGGATTTAAAAAAAAAAGTTTCGGTTAAAGAAAAATTTCTTTTTGAATTTCTAGAGGAAAATTTCCACACTAGATTTCGTGAATACGAGAGAAATTTGGACTGAGAAAGTGAAAATTCCCGAAACTTGAACTTTTTAGTGAAGAATTTTTGAAAGTGAAATTTTTTGAGGAAAGGCCTTTGAATTTGGGATTTTTAATAGAGAAATTTGTTAAAATTCGAATTTTTATTAGAACAGTTTCCGAGAATTAAATGTTTTTTTAAATGTTCCGTAACTTTGCTGAAACTGAAAATTAGAAAATCTTTAAAAATAGAATTTTCACCGACGGGCTTCACAAAGACTTGAATTTGTACTGCACGTACTTACATTCGAATTTCGTTAGAGAGAAATTGTCAGAAATTATAGTAGAAATTCTATCGGAACGGTTCTCTAAAATTCGATATTTTTACTAGAAAAATATTCCAAAACAGAATTTTGTCTAATGAATTTTTCTTGTTTCGATTGACAAATGATTTTACACCTTATGTATGCCTAGTTGCTTTTTCCAAATTGGAAAATAAAATCTGTCCTTTGAAGTAAAGACACGCCGATAATCTAAGATTTGTTTTTGATACATTTGCACCTGGTTCTACCCTAACCGAGTGAAATAATTTTTGCAAACTAGGCTCAAAAGAAAATATAAAAATAATCTTAATAAAAATTTAATAAAAGATCTAAATCAAATAAATATTATGAATAAAATCTTATCCGGACCTTACGGGTTACCTCCAGAAATTGTTATCAGCGTTTAAGATAATATGTATCAGATTTCTAAGACCTTGCTTAAGACCCGATCGAGAATAAGATTAAGATAATTTTAAATTTATAATAAATAGAATTACGATTGAATTCGGGGGTATATTTTTCACAGCGTACGAGAAATTCGATTATTTTCATTTTGATACTTCAAATACATTCTCGGGGTTCATGGAGAAATCTATGGTACCACAGTAATTTGCCCAATCGTTTTACGGTGTCAACGTACACTCGACAAAGGGTCAATGTATGTACCTGTGCGATAATTACCCGTAACACTCCTTGGATGTACTATTACGTACTACTTTTTGACGAATTTTGAGACCAAGGAGAATCCCGCTATCGCAATGGTAGACAAAAAATTTTGATTACGTTATCAGCGATCCGTCAGTCGGAATTAAGTGAAGCAACGATAAACGTCAATTAATGCTTCGATCAGTTACGTTTGATTGCTTATGGCGGTATAATGAATCGCGTTAATTACAGACTCTCCTAATCGGAGTATACGTTAATGCGGGCGACTAATCACGATCGCAGATCGTAGTAAACTATAAACAGGCTAGAGTCGTAAAGTTTTAGTGCCTATTCAAAGCTGCTAGTTAATGATTCCTTAATTAGGTAGCGTGAAAATCCGGTGGCGTTTTTTCCTCCGAGATTTATTACCGATGTCATGGCTTCATCTCACGAAGGACCTCCCCGGTTGGCGAGTTGCGGCAATGTCGCCCGTGGCCACCGTTTAAATTAACAAAAATGCTTAGATTTCTTCAAACGCTGTGGATAACGAATTTATGCAATTTTTGTAAAAAAAATTTTCTTATACGATCTTATAGAAATTGCAATTGAATGTATGCAAAAAAAATTGAAATTGAATGTTGCAATTTTGTAAAAAAAAATTTCTTATACGGTATAGAAATTGTTGAAGATACCTTGACACGAAAATTTCTTCGTTTGTTTGAGAAGTAATAATTTTGTAAGATTTACAACTTTTAAAAAAAGATTTTACGAAATATTTACATATTTAATTTTTGGCTCGACATTTTTTAATTAATTGAGACTATTTCGGTGGAATGTAGTCTGGGTCGAGATTTAGATTGGAAACTCAATCTAAATCAAACAATTCGCATTTTTAAGCGAAAAGTGACACATGGAAAATTAATAATAAAAATAAAAAGATTTTACGTTATATTCCGAAGGCTACTTTGAGTAATAAAATAGTGCAGCAATATGAGCTATATATTACATAGTATTTGTTGCGTGAATTTTGAAGAAGAGAAAAAATTCTATTGGTTTATTTATTCATTAAATAATGTTCTTTTAGTAACTGTCGAATACTCATTTGGAGAAATATACAGGGTAAATTTTTGTTCGGGTCAAGTGCCATCCGTTTCCATTGGGTCGAGCAATGGTGATTGCCTCGAAATAGCGGTTAGCCCTTAGTGGTCACACTTTGGTAAAGTATCACAACGGTCACTGTACGTCAAAATGACCTCAGCAACCTTAAACGGTGGCCACGCTTAAATGTTATATTATTTTAGTCAACAAAATTACCGAACAATTTTCAGACTCTATAAATAATGAGTCCATTTCACTTTTTGCAGAATGTTACCTTTCAGCGTGAGAAAAAAAATTCCTGAAGCTGAACTGACATGAAAAATTGCTTTTTTTATTCGAGAAACCATCATTTTGTTAGAATTCCATAGTTAGAAAAAATGGTCTCTAGCGATACACTACATTTAGGGAAAAAAAAATATTTTATCGAATATTATTAGGTCGCGGTCGATGCATAATTAACGACGATTATTGGCATTATATTGAAGCAAAGAAATCGTCGTTAATTAAGCATCAACCCAATACATACTACCAATAACGATGAAGGCTATTTATTTATTTATTTATTTATTTAATAATGTTACTTTAGAATTTTTCCAATGATCGTCTTGAGAAAATGCGGGCTAATTTTTCCATGGGATGAAATTGGCCCCCAGCGATCGTTTAGGGTTGGGGAAAGTCTGTACCGGCAACAGGAGGAGCTTGCGAACCATGACCAGAGGCGATAAAGTCCTAGAATTCCTTGTTCGATGCGAATGCGACGTCTGTCGCAATCTTCACACCGTTGCAAATATCATCGCAACACCGATCGTGCCTAGATAGAGAGCCCATTATGCGAAATGCATTGCCCGTTAACACGGATGGACGTGAGGCCGAAGCGGGATCGAGGGTACGCGGGAAAAACGGTAGAAGTTGGGTAATTCGGGTCAGCGATTTTAAATACGAAGCAAGGAATTGTAGGAAAAGTTTCCACGATTGCACGACAATGCTGGGAAAAACGACGGATTCTGGAGAAACTCCTTATGGAAATTACAGCCTTGGGCATTCGCATCCTGTGCTGGAATTTCGAGAGACCCGGTAGAGGTTCCGTTTGCCTCTCGCCGTATTTCGAATCCGAGGTATTGCGGGAAGAGTGAGTAAATAATACAGAGGTTGTCGTTAATGGGAGAATTGATTATTCCTTGTCGCGGTTTATAGGAGTTAGCGGGAGTATTTGTTTGCGTTGTAATTTGGTATTTTTTCGAGCATTGTCACAGACATTTTGGTAATGAAGTTTCCCTGTCTTTGACGTTTCATTGAAATGTTCCGTGAAGGAATTTTTCAGAAATTTAAGAAAAAATCGAACTGAGAAAGTTCATGGAGCTTCCTTAACCCATTCGAGACGGCGATTTTTGTCAAACGTGGTCCCTAAACGCGAAATTTTTTTTTCTTGGCGAGACCGGTTGCACACCAGGTGTGCAATTGATTTCCCGTTAAACGCGTTTGAAATTTTTACGAAAATTCTCAAAATTATGTCTTGTAATTTGCAGTTTTTTGTGTTTATGAATTGTCAAAGAAATTGTTTTGGAAACTTTACGAAACTTTTTTCATCATTTCTGATATTTCTCTGATTGTATCTGACGTTTCTTTTAATAGAAATTCACGGCAAATCTCGCTTTTTATAAAAAAAGAAAATTGCTTTTATATTCGAATAAGGGAAAGTAATTGTCCTTCGCGGAATAATAATTTTTTTTTTCTGAACTTCACCGAAACGTTTGTCGTAATTTGGATTTTTTAATAAATTACAAGATTCAAATAGCTTTTGCACGCTAATAAATTTATATTTAAAAAATGTCTAAAGTTTTAATAGTGAAATTTGAGCCCTTAAAGAAATCATTTTTCAAAAACTCATTCTTTCGCATAGAAGCTACAGCTTTTCGCGAAAACTCTCTCCGACGTTTTTGCTCAAAAGATTTTTACCGAGCTAGTGAATTCAAAACAGCTTACCTGGTGCGTTCCGCTGGTTTCAAAAGCAACTTTTACCATGACGAACCACTTTCGTGGTCGGAATTCAACATGAAACTTCCAACAGTTCGCAAAATGCTCATATTCCTAATGACGTTTCACTGGGTATTCTGCAGGAAACTGGTAGGGTCTCTTTCCTCTTCCTCGGGTAAATGGCCGGTAAAAGGAAAGTCGTCGATCAAAATTTGGAGAAACCCAGTCAACTTTGACGTCAGTTTCTTTTTATCTCCTCGGTACGAAGGGAATTCGTTGTTCTACAATGTACCTGTAGGAAAAGTTTCATGGTTTTCATGTTAATTAATCATAGTTACCTTCACGCCACACTCACCTGACTTCTACTTTATTGAAATGAGATGGAAAGAGAATAAGGATCGTACATTCGTTCGCTAATCATAAAACTGAAGGGAAAAAACAACGAGTTTGAAAGGAAATCTCTTATTCTCTGTTTCTCGTTATCTCATTAACGCATTATCTCATCGACATACACGATTGAAGTTACATGTGTATCGATAGAAGGGGTAGGTTTCCTCTGAACTTTTACCGTCTTTAATGGTGTCGTCGCGATATTGCTAGAAGTAGATACTAGGTATAATGCTTTGGAGAATTTTTGGAGTTTTTTTTCCCGGTTGGAAAAAAAAATATATAGGGTTTTGTAATAAAATATAATCGCATACAGCAATAATAATGATGACGATGACGATGGTAATAATAATAATAATCAAAGATGAGATATTTGTAAAAATGATAAAATTACAAATATAAAAAATAAAAAAATAGATACAAGATAAGAAAATGGAAAAGGATAAAAATAATAACAATAAAAGTGATTTATACGAAAGAATAGGTTGATTTGATATAAGTAATAAAGTGGAAAAAAAAGTTCCACTTCTCAATGTATGTCAATATATGCAGATATGTGCATAAAATATATAATAAATTTGCTGAATACGTATGCGAATGCATGCAAGATTTATATTTCTTTTTCTGAAAAGCATATTTTAACGATATATATTATTAATGCGATGAAGATTACGACTACAATGTAATCTACGTTTACACGTACACGATTG
Source organism: Gasteruption jaculator (assembly GCA_949825005.1). NCBI lineage: Eukaryota > Metazoa > Arthropoda > Insecta > Hymenoptera > Gasteruptiidae > Gasteruption > Gasteruption jaculator. The sequence goes on along the minus strand of OX463765.1, from coordinate 7,563,802 downwards.
CAACGTGTATTTTTCATTTGCAATTGAATCAAGCTCGAGAGTGCATGCCTTGAGATGTATTCTCGGATTGTAACTCAACGCAAAAAAAATATATAAATGCAATACAAAAAAAAAAACATCTTGTACAAATATTTTCGCAGAATAGCTCTTTAAAGATTCAAATTTCCTTCACGTTTTATATATTTATCAAACACAAACACGCAAAAACTTCGCGATACGTCGAATATATTATAATCCACACATTTTACATTTTTTCCTGGGGGACCCGGCAAAACTCTATTGGATTTTACCGGTCGGATCAAGTATCGGGTAAACAGTGGAATTCCATTATGCAATTTTACCTCCGAAGGGAAGTATTTGCAGTTGCACTTGAATTTACTGAATCCAAATGTAAAAGCGAGCGATCGAATGCCAGCGTGAAAACACAGTAGCTTCTTCCTCCTTTCTCCTACCTTCGGATTATGCAAATTCGTCGATGTTTATTTGCAAGTACAAATTAAGTTATTTCGTGTGAGATAAGAACGTGAATTTACCATTTTCGTATCAGCTGCCGGGAGTAAGAGAGGTCCGGCTGTAATTTCCGAGATAACGACTCGCCGCCTTTTGACTCTCGAGATCGCGTCATCGGTGAGATTCCCCCGCGGCCACTTTCGAGATTTTGTTTCGAGTCGAAATATATTTTTCGGACAGATCAGTCGGCTGGAAGTTTTCGGTGGCAGCGGGACATCTTTCCTCTTCCTTCTTCGAAATGCATCCGACGAAGGAATAACTAGCGAAGTAGGAGAAGGTAGAATCCTACGAATCCGTAGCGCGGTTGCGATTTTATCCTGGAAGAGGAAAATCAGGAACTCCTGTTCGATCTAAGTGCAAGTGCAAGTGCAGGTGCGGTTGTGAACGATGCAGAACTTCACAGGTGCCGACTCCAATAACGTACGTATCAGTCGCTCGATCGGTGCTAATTTCAATCCAGAGTTCTTAATAAGACAGGCCGCAGTTGAAGATAAAGCATATGGAGGAAAAAAGTGATAGAATTTACTGAGAACATCATAAAGATGCATTCACGACGGAAGATATGCAAATAAGTATATATTTCTTTCCATTGTGAAAGGGACACGTCAAGATATATCTCGAAATAGTGAAATCGCTGTAAAAACCAATCGAATTTAAAGAATGTTACGAAAAGAAATAGAAAATGGAATATCTACATAAGTATCTTTTAAATTATATAATTTATACGATTATAATTATCTAAGAGGAAAAAAAGTTAAAAAATAATAAATATTGTAATAGAATTTTTCAAAATCTTTTTGTACATAAATTCTGCAATATTTTCAGGTACAATTTAAACCATCAGAATTTTGGAAAAACCTATACATGTAATTAATGCTATATTGACCGTCGGTACTCAATAATAAACAAAGAATTCAAGCTCTGTTTGAATTAGTTTAGCAACTATAATGAACTGTTGAAAATATCAATAAAAAAAAATACCAGAAATGTTATGCAATCGTCAAATAACTGAAAAATAAATTCAAACCTGTTTGCTATAAAATTGGAGTTTATTGATGGCCTTCTGCAAATACATAGAATATTTCGAAAAAATGTTACTCTACTTCATACACGCTTTATTATTATGTTTCGCAGCAATTCTCATAACTTCAAAGGGTCCTTTATTATTTCAGTATATTTCTAATTGCGACCAGTTCGATACGGTCTCATTCATAAATTTTCAGCCGCCATGGTTATTCCAATCAACTGTTTTCGTCAAAAACGAGATCATTTGCGATCTTATTTTTCTATTTTGGCGTGTGTGCGAGTGCGATAAGAGGAGTCGCGGAAAAACAAACTCTCTTTTCGGCTCACAAAAATTCTATTGAAAAAAAAAAGAGAGACTCGGGAGAGCGAAACCCGTCTGCGAAAGCAATATCATTTCGATTGGATGGTATCTCTTTCTAATAGCTTTCTGGCTCTCAATTTTTTCAACCATCGAATTCATAGGAAAAAATCTCGGGGGATGGGAAATTACCGTTTCGCGAAGTTCCGGAGCGGAATTCGAGGTTTTCCAATTTTGTAATATTATAAGTTGGGTGGGTTTGCAAACGATGCAGAATTCGGTGTATGCGACCGAAAGTATAGTAATTTTCATTATAATCTTAGTTATTAAGTATTTTAATTATTTTAATGATAAATGAGGTAAATCGTGGTTGTATTTTCTTCTTGACAAAAATGTCGTGGAAAATTAAATTTTTTTTTAGCTCCCGGAAATTCTGTACACTAAAAATGGTGTATAGTAATTCTAACTATCGTTATAGTTGAAAACGGCACTAGCTATATAGTTCTAGTGATTAAAATTACATTCATGAGTGTAAAAAAAGCTCTTATTATTTCGAGTCGACCGTACCTTTTTTGTATTCCCCGGTTTCCAATTTTTTCCGCCTATCGAATTAACGGAAAAGCCCCCGGGAATTGGAAATTAATTATTATTTCGCGGAATTCCGGGGGAAAACTCGCGATTTCCGTGTTCCGCGTATCTTTGCTCCAATAACAAACTGATAAATGGTAGTTTACGACGCGACTCTCAGAATTATATCGTAATAAAAGAGGAAAAAAAAAAACGTCGGGCTCTATTAATACCTAATGATAAGTTCCGCGGATTTTTTACCCAACGGCTATTATTTACGAGGTATCCATGGCACACTTCCGGGTGCCTCCGTGTAAGTCTGATGTCTAAGTATGTATTGACACCTATCTCGAGCCGAAATTTTAAACTTTCGAAAGTTTTTTTTTCGTGTTTATTTTAGTGGATCTTGTAATAGTATTACAAGTTTAATAATTTATTATTTATTAACCCTTTGCACTCGAGCGGCGTCAGTTTATACGCTAATATCTTGTGTCTCGAGTGCAAAGGGTTAATTCATATTTTACCCGCTAATATGATGAAAATTATGCGAAAATCTAATAAATATAGTGCTACTACAATTGTTGCATAATTTTTGTCATATTAGGGGGTAAAATATAAAAATCCCGATTTTCGGAATATATGATCATCGATACTCAATGATAATCAAAAAATTCTACAAAGGTTTTGCTTCGATTAATTGAACGATAATTATGAAATGTTGGAAATGTTGATAAGAAATACGACAGTAATTGTGCAACGACTGAATATTTTGATATCCCCATATTCTCTTTGTATCGCTTCAAAAAATGATTTCCTCATAGTCTTGGAATTTTCAAGGAAAGTACCTAATAAACGAATAACGTTTGCTTTCATAATAATGCGATAAATTAGATCTACATAGTTGTAGAAATATACATATCATTTTATCAAAAAAGAATATCAAGTAATAGTATTTTACTTTCAATTCTTGTTCCCCTTAATTAATGAGCGGACTGAAAAGGTAGCAATTAACGGTGTATATAAATTAGAGTATTAACAATAAATACGAGTATGATCATACAAAAAAAAAGAATTAAAATCGGTAGAGTGGGACAATCCAGAAAATAAACATATTATAGAAATTTGAATATCTCATGAAAAGTTTAGACGTGTCGTTTTATATTAAAACTTATGGTTAGAAGAAATTTAATATGAATGAAATCGGAATATTCCGTTACCCGAAGGTAACACACAAATCGAGAAAACGTTGTTTTCCGTGACCCGCGGGTTACCTTGGTTTTTACTATTTTCACATGAAACACGAATGGAAATATTTAGTGACAATATTTATTATTGTTATTTATGTAACCAATATTAAAAGTTTTATAAGTTTTCTCGAAATTTTGAGATAAATTTCTAATTTTGTTTTCCAAGATATTAATACAAATGTGTTTTCTATCAATCCAATTACGTTAAATTTATCGCAGAAATTCGAGATTTATTTCAAAAATATAACAAAGACGTATAAATCGGATTGAATATATTGTAAGAATTAACCCCCTCAGTCACGATTCAAGGGAAATGACAAAATTTATTATTTATGACTTTGAGAAAATTTGAAATAATTTAAGACCCGGCACGTTTCTTCCCGGATTTACTTACTTGAGTATAAAATATGGTGATACAATTCACAAGTATTTAATTGACAAATTCATTTAACGGTAACTCTTCCATTAATTTGTTATTAATTTTTCATGAATTTCTAGTAAATTTAAGATTTCAATTGACACGAGTAAATTTGAAAATTAAATTCTCTCCTATTAATTGTAAAATCGAAATTAGTCGTATCAAAATTTGTGTAGGCTCTTAAATGAAGGAAATATTATCCCTAGAGAATGTAATGACTAGAAGAGTCAATAATTTGATGAAAATTCTAAAATTTAATTCTTACAATTATTGCATATAATATTGCGGTCTCAGTACTGGTGTTGCCAGTAACACGAGTTTCCAATGATTTTCGATCAATTTTCTTGGGCTGATGTTACACCCAAGACAACATTTAACCCATTCGAGACCGATTGCACACCTGGTGTGCAAACCGGTCTTATAGTCTCGCAAAAAAAAAAAAAAAATTTTCGCTCTTGGGGACCGTGTTCGAAAAAAATCGCCGTCTCCAATGGGTTAAGGGAGAAAATGACCATTCAAAATTCTATTCCCGACGTTACAATTAGAAATTCCACGAATGGACGATGGACTGCTTGGAAAATAGGTATTTAAAGTGGTCGAAGAACGATTTCGTAAAAGTGAACGGAAAATCTGTGGCAGCATTATTGCGGTATAATGACGGTATCCCACGCGCCTATACCTACCTACCGATTTCCGAAAGCACCCTAAAAGCTTCCCCTCTTATTTCGACATCGCGCTGAATAGCATTGGCATTTGCAGTTGCAATTCGCTGCGAATCTACGCGGTTAATCAGAAATTCAGCGTTAATTAAATTTTATCACCTGAATAAGATTATAGGTCAGTAGTTATCACAAACCCGATTTGAGGGGGGGGGGGGGGGGGTAAGTAAGATGGCCGTTCGCCCGCTGTGACTCGTTTCCTATGAAGTCGCCGAGAAAATATTAATATATTATTGAATGTATATTTTTCATATCGCTTTGCAGTCAGCTGGAATACCATGTAATGGCATTGGTAGCAATAAATAATGCTCAATCCGAACAGTAAATTGTGAAACTATTGAATAATGAAACAGATTGTCTGAAAAAAATGGAAATATTGAGTCCAAAGGAGATGCATATAGCAGGTAATTACTATAAAGTGTGGATAATGGAGGAAAAAAGGAAGCAAAAAAGAAGGAATTCCGTAAGGCGTTTATGAACCAGTGAACGGAGTAACATTGAAAATCTATAAATTAAACTCTAGATGGTTGCAAACGAACGGGAAACCATCAACTTTGTCAGTTCGTTACTCCTTGCAACTTCTTTCACTCGAAAGTTAAGGAACTGAATTCCAATTCTGCAGAGTAAACCGCGGTAAGTCTCGGCACTCTTTCCCTCGTCTCGCACGCGCTAAATTTCAGCTTTCCCAAGAATTTTCTTCCTCGAATCTTTCCTTCGCCAAGATCCGACGCTCGAGTGTCCCGAAGCCAGACCTCCCGTCCTCCGTAAATCCCGCTTTTCAGGACACTCGTATGGTCTGGCCATTCTCCGGACTGAAATCCAGCCTCTCAAGGGATTGTCTTCCTTCAATCCGCATCCAACACCAGATCTAATACACGAGCTGTCGTCAACTTGAAATCCTATTTTACAGGGCACTCATCCCTGCATTCTGCGTATATGAAAATGCATCTATACCCAAAGAATTTTTTTTTTATTCAGGATCTGACTCACAATTTCTGCGATATTCAATCTTCCACGATTTGTAATTTCAGTTTTTTTAGGATACTCAAACCCAGGGATACTAAAACCCTGCTGAAACCCAGTTATCCAAAGGATTTTCTTCGTCCAAACAGGATCCAACTCCCAAGTGTCCAGACGGATTAGACCTCTTGCCACCTGTAAATTCTATTTTCCAGGGTGCGCACGCTTTTCTTGCCCCTATTAAAGTTCAACTTCCAAAATGATTTTTCTTACACAAATCAGGATTTATCTTTCAACCCTCGGTTGAAATGAGTCCATTACGTAACGCGTAATAATCATATTCCAGAATATGTTTCCTTTCCGCAATATTTTGACTACACGAGTGAATTAATTGTCTGCATAAACAACTGGAAGAGATGTAATTGGCAGCGGAATAAAATAATTAGTAATTGAATACTTCGATAAAATTGCCTGGCGGTTGTAGATGAAATGATCGAATTCAATATTGAAATTGTCGACAATAATACGTAACCTTTTATATTAATTATTTCATTACGATACTATTTTCGAAGGATAATAAAATTTGAATACAGTGACGATATTAATTATTGTTCTTATTATGACTGTTTTACGAAAGTGCTGTAAACCTTATAACTCTTATAAGGACTTGAAGGATTAAATGTTCTAGTTTGGATTTCTACATAGTGAATATGGAAATATCTGGCACTTGCTTTACCACTAGCAAGTATTTATTTCCATTTCTGTCAGTTTCAATGCAAATATGTCCTCTACAAAATCCTTGTACGCTTCATTGAATGTAGAATTTCGAGAACACACATTAAAATCCAGTCCACTTTGTACCAGGAGATCCTTAACACTTTGACTACCATGTTGGTCACCGGTTATCGAGACTAAACTTTCCGTACAGGCCGCGCTGGTTATGACAAATGCAATAGCGTATACCATTACGACCCACGCGTCGTGAATAGGGAGTCACGCAAATTTTCCAGGACACTCGTTCGCTTTTTCTATTGTATGCACTGAAATCCAAGCTCTCAAGGAATTTTTTGTCTGTTATTTTCAATCAGAATCTAATTTTCAATTGTCCCGATACTCAAGCTCCTGTTATTTGGAAATCTCTCCTTTTCCCAGGACACTCGTATCCTTCTTCCACTAAAATTCAGCCCCTCGAAAGATTTTCTTTACATTTTTTTTTCAAACAGGATCTAATTTTCAATTGTCCCGACACTCAAGCTCCTGTTATTTGGAAATCTCTCCTTTTCCCAGGACACTCGTATCCTTCTTCCACTAAAATTCAGCCCCTCGAAAGATTTTCTTTACATTTTTATTTTCAAACAGGATCTAATTTTCAATTGTCCCGATACTCAAGCTCCTGTTATTTGGAAATCTCTCCTTTTCCCAGGACACTCGTATCCTTCCTCCACTAAAATTGAGCCCCTCGAAAGATTTTCTTTGTATTTTTTTTTTTTTTTCAAACAGGATCAAATTTTCAAACAAAGTCTGATTTGCCTCTACTCTCCAATGAGGATTTCATTTTCAAGCTCTTCTTTCACCGCAATTCCGTCTCCCAATGAAATTTGTTCCTTCAAATCGAGATTTCACCGACATTCGATCCCTCTGTAGTTGGAAATCTCAGCTGAATATACCGGCACCATACGAGAACACGCCGATCCGTCTATTCCGCGTCGTGTTCCTAACGATGCAGCGTCATACACGGCTGCGGGTTTCGCCATTCATCGATATCACGAGCTGCTCTCGCAAAGCCACCGCGGGAGTAGATAAATGCGATGATTCAGGAGAGTTCTCCTTGAAGACTCGTTTCCCTGCCCCATATGTAGGTACGCCAACATTTGACAATTCATTATATAACAACGTCCTACAAACTATAGCAACGCTCTCGCCATTGGCATGACTATCAGAGCGAGACATTCGCCAGGTAACTGATAATTAAGTAGCTAACTTTCAGTTGAGCGTTTGAGGCATTGCAAAAAACCATATTACGGGCATTGTCGTGCTCCCTTTGACTCTCCGTCCCACTTCTCGCCGCGGCTGCACTTGTTGCATTTTGCCGGTTGCAACAAGCGCAAACGACGAAAGTCAGATAACGTTTGGGTGTTTTTGTTTCTCCAGCCGGCGGCAGGCAGATAAAGAATACAGATAACGTCGAAAAAAATGACGACCTCCGATGAACGATGTCGAAACCGAAACACGATTTCGATGTTTAATCCGAAATCACACCTCTTGCAATCGAATCGGGAACTTCAGACCTTGCCAGGCTCTCAACAGTTTCCGTCTTGGCTAAGAATAGAAAAAAAATGGAAAAAAACAATTTGTCCAGCAGCGCATGTTTTATCCAAGTGAAACTGAATTTACGGATTTCTTTAGAACGGCCATAAAAAGTCTCGAGTGATACGTCTTTGACCTATAAAGCGAGCTATTGAGGAAGAAGAAAAAAAGTATCTTAATTATACTCCGTTGGAAATCTTTCAATCGAATGGCGTTTCTTTGGAGACCGGAGTCAAACTTTCTCCGTATTTCATATTTCGCTGGAGAAATGAACAACGCATACGTTTATCGAATCAGTCGTATTTTAACACGTTTCCTGCCAAGCCGTTTTTGCCCAACTTGTCGTACAGGCCGTTTGACGTTTTGTGAATATGTCTGCGTGTACCATTTACGGTACACGTGGCCTGATGGTCAAGTTTAACGTGTACCACAAATGGTACACGTGGTATGGAACGTGTTAATCTCCGTGTTCGCTGACGTTTGCTTTACGAATTTTTCGAAAACGGAAAGCGAAAAGTGGAGATTGCAATTTTTGAGTCACGAAATTTTGTAAGATACCAATTTTTTGAAAACTGTCCTCAAGAGATTTTCCGACCCCCGATTACTATTTTATTATTAACCTTTCGGATTTTAGCATAACATTGTTTAGACTTAGAGAAAATTACAATTAACAGAAATTTCTTTTTATTTATTTTGGAGAGAAATAGAAATTACGTCACAGTTAAATTTTCGTTCGTCTTCCGAATTACAGAATTTTTTAAATTTTAGTTTAGATCCCTATCCAAAAGCCCGAAAACCCTTGAACGCGGATGTTAATAATATTTGAAAATTATTAAAATGATCGCCACAATTTTACAGAGGCTCGAAATTTTTTAAGGTACCATATTTTTTGAAACTTCGTACCTAAAAGATCACCTGATTCCTGATTACTATTTTCTTAATAATTTTTCGGAATTTGGAATAGCAGTGTTTAGAATTAAAGAAAATTACAATTAAAAGAAATTTTTTGATTCCCCTGATAATTAGAATTCTTGTGAAAAATGTGACACAAAAATTATGAAGGAATTCGGAAAAACAAACTTGTCTCGTGTTAACAAAGTAATGAGAAATTCCTAGCGTTTTCCCGCGGAATGGAAGGATGGATAAAAAAATCCAACCTTGGAGAAAAAGAAACGCCCCGAGTCGATGATACCTGGTAAAAAGGGTAAAACACTAAACTGCTACTGAAATTCTGAAATATTATAATTACAGTTTGTTGCGTTACACGAATTGTTATTGCATCGTAAAAGGGAAAGAATGGGCAGTTACGTCAATGGGTATGCTTGCCATTAGAATTCTTGTAAAAAGGAGTAGAATAAAAATGTAAAGGTATTTGGAAAAACAATGTCAGCCTTTAGTAATAAAGTGGCAACTCGCCGGCGGAAAGATGTTGCAATGAAAAATTGTTAATGTTTTCTTACTGAATAAAAAATTTAGTTTTGAAAAAAAGGAAGTCTGAACAATCTTATTTTTATAGGAATTTATAAAACCGGTTCTTTTATTACACTTACCGGTATTATTTATTACCAATGTTGTTTTAATTGTTTTATTTTACCTCACTTTTAATTCTATTTGTTAATTTAAATAGTGAAGTGTACTTATTTCGAAAATTTGTATATTGGTGCCTTAAGGGACTCGTCCAAAACTTTAAATAAATAATTCTAATAACACTCTAACCAATATTACTATATTTTCCAAGTGAAATCGAAATTTGTTTCTCACTTTTTAATGCGAATCTAAACTAAAATTAAAAAATATCTATAATTAGGAATAAAAACGGAGATTTGACTGTGACTTAGTCTTTATTATTTTATCACTGATTTTCGGGCGATATTCACTTGTCAGTCATTAAGTGCACACACATATCCGCCTTTCGTATGTATTGATAAATTCGTGAGGGAGTATTTATGCGCTTTTAGTAGTTAAAGGGTTAATAAGCCTTTCAAGGCGCAGGTATAAAATATATAAATCAATAAAACTTGAAAAAAAATAGACTGCACTATTCAACCCTTTGACTGCTAAAGGCGTACATATACGCTTTGACAAGTTCATCAATATATACGAAAGACGCATATATGCGCCCTTAATGACTGACATCTAAATATTGCCGTATATATTGATAGTTTCGTGCAAGAGTAAGCCGCAGTCAAAGGGTTAAATCAACAAATTATTTAAAAATAGAACAAAATAATACAGAATAAAAAAAGAATGTCCATATTTAAAATTCGACACCTCGCAGAGATAATATGGTACTTGGATTTTTGGTTAATATAAATTTAGCACACAAGTAGTACCCAGCTGCTGGAAAGGTTTTGTAAAAAGAGATTGATAATATTTCTCTGCTGAAGAAAAAATCCAAATTTGGAAAAATGAACAAAGAATTCGAGTCGGTGTGGTAAAATGCATAAAACATTGTAATTCCAGTTTGCCGCGATACAATGGTTTCTATTGCACCGTTAAAAGCAAGAAATGAGGAATTGCGTCGATCGACATTTTTGTAATTAGAATTCTTGTGAAAGAGGTAATATAAAAAGTTACGAAGGAATCCCGATAAACAAAATTATCTTGTACCAATGAAGTATATTCTAGGAGGTAAAAAAATTATGTAGCATAGAATGGATATTTTGTAATCGGTGTTTTCCTGCTGAGTCAAAAGAATGGAATACGAAGTTCAGCCTTGAGTGAAAAAACAGGATCACTTGGAATCAACGATTTCTGCTAAAAACCATAAAATATTGAAATATTATAATTACAGTCTGCTGATGGATAAAAATTCTCACTAGAGGAAGTACAACAAAAAAAATTAGCATATTACGTCGATGGGTATCAATGCAATCAGTATTTGCGAAGAGATTTAAAATAAAAAAATTTGAAGAAATTTGGGGACACAAAGTACCCATAAATTTGCTTTCTGTACCAATAAATTTACATCCCGTTGGTGGAAATGTCACGTGATGAAAAATTGCTTCTCTAATCAGCGTTTTTATGCTGATTCAAAAAGACGGAATGAAGCGATCAAACTTGAAACAAAAAAGAGAAAGGAAAGGAAATGAAGTGTTCCAAGTTCGTGATTTCTTATAAAAGAGGTTAAATAGGTAATCGTCGTCATTGCAGTTTGCTACATGACATCGACCGGTGCTGCATTGTTCAAAGAACAAAATGAGCAGTTACGTTGATCGGTGTTTTGACAATTAAAATTCTTGTGAAATCAGCGAATTCTAAAATGCTAAGGAATTCGGACAAACTAAAGCATCCTCTATCCAAGAAATTCGCTTTCCGCAGATGGAAATTCGCATTGTGTAACGAGAAATTGCCACTCTGTGATCAGCGTTTTGCTGCTGAGTCCAAAGAGTGGAATACAAAATTCAAACTTAAAAGGAAAAAATCCATTCCAAGTCAATGATTTCCGATAAAAAAGGCGAAGTACTTAAAGATTGTAATTGCAGCTTGCTACATGACATTGAATTCTCTTACACCGTTCTACTAATAAAATCGGCAGTTACGTTGACGGATAAAAAAATAAGATCGGTTGTTACGTTGAGGGATATTTTTTTACAATTAAAATTCTGGCCAGAAGTGTGGAATAAAAAAAGTTCAGTTTTTCCTCAGCCAAAGAGTGGATTTAACAATTTTAAATCGAAAAAACGAAAATTCAATCGAAGTTGGTGATTTTTTCTTAACAGAGGTAATGTACTTAAACATCATAATTGAAGTTTTCCACGTGACATTCATTCCCATTACGTCTTTCTAATAACAAAGTCGACAGTTACGTCCACCGATATTCTTATCGTTACAATTTTTGTCGGAAGAGCGAAAAAAAAATGTGGGAAAATGCGAATAAACAAAATTCGAATTCGAAATGTTATGTAATGATAAGAATTTTGAAATCAGGAGTAGCACTTAGTGATCGGCATTTTTCTCTTGCGTCAAATGAGTGGAATAAAAAACTAAAAACTTGAATGAAAAAAAAAAACTAATCAAAGCCGATGATTTCTGACAAAGGAGGTAAAGTACTTAGACATTATAATTATAGTTTGCTACATAACATTAATTCCTGTTGCATCGCGTTTAAATTATAAATAAAATCGGTAGTTGCGCTGAAGGATTTTCTCACGGCTGCAATTCTTGTTAGAAGAGAAAAATCGAAAATTATCGAGGAATTCGAAGATGCAAAGAAATCCTGTATTCAACAAATAATAGCTTCCCCGGGGGTGGAAATATTGTATAACGGGAAATTGCCGCTTTCAGCGTTCATCAGCGTTTTCTGCTGAGTCAAAGAAGTGGAAGAAAAAATTGAAAATTGCAACAATAGAAAACAATTACTGATAAGAAGTAAATTATTCAAACATTATAATCACAAGTGCTACATAACATCGAGTCGTGATAAATTATTCAAATAACAAAATCAGTGACTACGTTGCTCGGGATCCTTGCGATTGCAATTCATGCCAGAAGAGCGGAACAAAAAAAATGTAGAGCAATTCAAAGAAACCGAATTATCCTGCACCCAACGAATCGCCTTCCGGTGGATGATAAATACCGCGTAACGAGAAATTGCCACTTTGTAACCAGCGTATTCCCACCCAGTGATGAGAATGGAATAAAAAAATGCATCCTTGGAAGAAAAAAAAAATGAAAACCATTCCCATTTTTTCCCGGCAAGTACTGAATAATACAATCTTCCACCGGCGTTAATTACTACTTCTACGAATATCCAGCGGATAATTGAAAGTCGTAAACAGTGGAATATGCGAATTACGTAAATGTAACCTTCCGCGAAGTTATAGGTTCCACAAGGTTCCAGGGCGAGGGGTGGGTTTCTTTTTTTTGCGGCGACTCGACTTCGGTTGATGTGCGATTTGCGAGAATTTCGCTGTACCCGTAGATATCGGAGCCTATTGCAACCTTCGTCCTCTTATCACCTTAACGATCCTCAGGGTCTGCTGATTTATACAACGGGGGGTTGACATTGAAACGTGGAAATGCGCTCTTTGGTCGAACCAATTACGCCCACTCCTGCGGTGGAAAAAAAGGAGAGACGCGAAATTAAAACACATTTGACTTTCAGTCCGATCGACTTTGCAGGAAGTCGAAGTTTACCCGTTCACGGACGAATCGAGACATGTTATCCTTAGGCCTACCGGTCTACCGGGGCTCGAGCCGGGAGGAGGGATCGCCCATTATTTTGCAAACGCGACGGCGAAAGGGAGGAAGGAAAAAAGAAAAGAAAAAATGAGTTTTACTAGAGATCGTGGCGAAAGTTGCGAGAGTATGGTGAAATTAACCACTGTTTTTTGCAAGCAGTCCCGTGCCATTTCCTCGCTCAATGAAACGACACTGGCTTTGCTCCGCTCTGTCCTTGCAGCGTAACAGTAACACTCGTAAATTTTCAATCCCCGCTCGGTACGTATAATTCCAGGCTGTAAGCAATAAATATGACCAATCAATGAATCATTTAGCCGTTAATTGGTGGTATTACAAAGCTAACTGTGAATTATTATAATAAAGCCGGTAGAGTCAACGGGATAATTTAATTCCACCGCGAGGTCAGGAATTGCATGAATCGGTCTGTGCGAAGGAAAGAAAAAATCTCGAACGATTCCTTATTGACACGATAAAGATTTTGCATCGATTAGCTGCGATATGTTAAACGCGTGGAAAGGCTCGTTGTATTAACAATAGCGATAAAAATAAATGGTAAAAATAAGGAAAACGCGGTATTAATAGCGACGATTGTAAAAATGTCATTAATGCTAGCGGTGGTAATGATAATCATAATAATGACGATTCTAATAATAATAATATTAAGCGTAATACCTGATGCAGGTTTTAGAAATAATTCATTACGATAAAACCGAATAAAATGCTTTATGCGTAATTGATATATTAGTGTTATTTTTTTCCCTTCCCTTTTCAACTTTTTTTTTTTCATTTCGTATTGTGAGGTATTTCGAACGCTTCACGGATACACGATAGAAATTTTGTATCGATTAGGTACTATGTCATGTTTGTCGCATCGAGTGGGTCGTGATAATAACAATTGTGATAAAAATGATGGGTAAAAATAAGGATGGAGATATTAAAACCCTTAGCTAGCTCACTTCGCCAGAGTAACGCAGTTGGAACACCGATAAAAATTTCTATTGTGTGCAAGCTATTGACTTTTTTAACTCGAAACAAATTGTGCGATAGCTGTTAATTTTTGTTTTAACAGATAGTACAGGTTATTTTAGGAAAATGTAATGTTTATATTGTATGAAAAAATATTGTAGAATTTTCCTGCCATAAACATGCTACAATTCGAGATGAACTAGACTGGGGCGTCTCTGATCCCAGTAGAGCAGCTAAGGGTTAGCAGCACCGATTTTTAAAGCATCACCAATAGTAATGGTACTAATAGTAATGATAATGATGATAACGATAACAATAACTATAGTCGTGCATATCGAAGATGCATTATGATGAAATCTAACCCTTTTTCACTGCCACTTGTTTGTTTTTCGTGAATCAATTTGTACAGTGTTTGGTATTTCTATGGGGTTTGATGTTTTTTATTTCTTTGGTTTTTGGTATTTGATTTGGTAATCACGTGTCACATTTGAAAATGTCAAAATAATGGATTTTGTACTGTACAGTTTTTGATAATAAATTATTCTGATATTATGATTATTAGCCTATCTTGCAAATATGCAAAAATTTCTAAAAATTAAAATGGGATTAGGCAAGTAAAAAGTCAACTTTCAATGTAAGGAATTTAAAAAAAAAGTTCGTAGAAAAAATTTGTAAAAAAATAATTTTGAAAAATAATTTATTTATAAAAAAAATATTAAATCATTTCACAAGAAAATTCGCCTAAAAAAAAATTGTAAAAAATATATGACGTTATGTACCTTGTGAAACAGTACCCACTAGAATTTTTATCAACTTGTATGAAACCTTTTACGAGAAATCACATTTTTTCGAAGGAAACAACTTCTTCGAAACTTCAATGTCTTGTACCGAAAATTCTGAAAGTTTGAGTAAATTAGTTACATTCGAAAATTTCGAATGTTAAAAACGGAAAGAGATATATGAGAAGTGTAGCTTACTTCGCACAAACAGTGGAAGGATAATAAAATGCCGAATGCATAAATCATATATTTTATCATAATTCTTTCTTCTTTCTTTTCCGATTCCTTCTATCTCATACCAAGATCGAGGGATCTTCGAACGTTTCACGGATACGCGACAAAAGTTTTTCATCCGTTAGTTGTTATCTTACATCGCATCGAACGGCTCGTGATAATAATAACCATGAGACTAAACGGTAAAAATAGCGGTAGTGGTGTCATTAACGATGATTGTAAAAATATGATCAATAGCATCGGTAATAATTATAATAACAACAATAACGACAATAGTTATAATAATAAAAATAACGATAATAATAATAACAATAGTCATAATAATAATATTTATTATTCAATGCGTGGTTAAATAATATATTAAACCGTGATTTTTTTTCCTCAACAGTTTCCAATTTTTTTAATCCTCGGTACAAATCTTTCGAATGTTCCACGGATGGACTATAAATATTTTGAATCGACTAGTTGTTATTTTAACATGTGATGCTAATAAGTGAAAAAAACAAAATGCAAAAATAACGGTAGAAGTGTTATTAGTTATGACTGCGAAAATATCACTAATACCAATAGTAATAATCACAATAATAACAGCAACAACGACGATACGTAACGGCAAAGACGACAACAGTAATAATAATAATGATAAAATTAATTCTTGAAGAATTGATGCATCACGGTGAAACTTAATAAATTTTTCAATACACATAGGTCATTTGCATATTATAACGTCATTTTTGTTCCTTTTTCTTTTCCAACTTTTTGTCTCCCGTACTGGTACCGAGAAATTTTTAAACGTTTCACGGGTACCCGATAAAAATTTTGCACCGGTTGGCTATTACGATACATCGCATCGAATGACTCGTGATAATAATCCTACACTGAGAAAAAAATGTGCCGTAATGGAAACTATTTACCATAGTTTAAAATTTATAGTTATGTTTACCATAATTATGTCTTCGTAAACCATTTTTTCTTTCAAATTTACTAAATGCATGAAGTTAACACAACTAATGAATTTTGTAACTGAATTTTAAGGCATGTTGACTAAGTTAATAGTAAAACAATATACTATTTGTAAATAGTAACGGACACTACATTATACGTAGTTCCGGTAACCTTTCTCGAACAACTATTCATGTTTAGCTTCGACATATAGTTTATCCAACTACAATTACTTTTAATTTAATTATACTTTACCTACTTTTCTAACCTTTAGTATAGTTATGTTACACTCCAAGTATTATAGTTACATTTACTTTTTTTTATCAATATTATAATTGCTCGTAACTATGTTTGTCGTTTTCCCAACATTCGGGCAAGCTTATACTGATCATGGTCAGCATATACAAGCAAACTACATAAACAGTATGCAATACCAAATTATGTTAGCGGATTTGACTGTTACACCCTAATACACGATATCACACATATTGTACATTTTATCATACATATAGAGATAAAAAAATTGAAGTTTTATAAATGAAAAGTAGAAAGCAGCGCCCACATATACACGAGGAACAGAATAAACAAATCATATTCAATGCAATACAAGTTTTTTGGTCCTGACAGTGTATGTAATATCCTACTCTGAATTTAACAGTTAATTACATCAACAGACTATGGTACTACGTACTGGTGTATCTTGCCTGAGTACATCGACAACGACTGGCTTAACCTTACACGAACATTAAGTATAAACCTCAGTCATATAACTACAACATGTAACTGCAGTATAGTTACACTAAACATAATCATAGTCAGATAAACAGGAAAAGAAAGTAAAGGTCAGCAATTTCAAATTTTTCTTCGAGTTCCCGCCGAAATAGATACATTTGATTGGTGCGTCTACGATTGTGCACCCAAGTTTCGCGGCACGTTGTCAGAAGAGCCGGTTGTGACGTTACAGCACGTTGTACTTTGTCGGTATTTTCAAAGAAGTGTTCGTGATACATGCAGGAAACCAAAAATTTTTTGTTCAAGTTTGTGTTCAAGTTTGAAAATATCAGATCAACCGCTTGATATGGAGGAATCGGGAAATGAAAATTTCGTTGCGGATATGCTACAAGCGTGGGATCTGGAAGAGTACATTCAGATCTTTGCCGGTAAGTAACTCAATTTAATTACTGCTCACCTTGTTCACTCAAAATAATAATTTATTGGGGGAAGTATAAAGTTCTGAGTGTTCTCCGCTAATAAACAAAACGGAAAAAACCCAGAACTTTTTACTTCACCTAATGTTTTTCGAAATCAGTATTTGTATCAACTAAGCTATATCATTATCATTGTAGTAAACATTTCTGTAACCTCTTTGTAACCTTCTCACAGCGTCGTAACGAATCGGTCCTTTGTTCTCTAGCGTATGCAGTGGTACTTCTGGGATTAGTTTAGATTACAATTTTTTCGTACCAATGACTACATTTCTTTTTCTGTTGACTACAGAACTGTAGCAGTAACTAACTGTTATAGTGTGCTGTACGATTTTTTAGTAGTGACTACTATAATACATAGTTTAATTTCAGATTTTTTGCTTTTCAATATTTGTTTGTGTGTCTTCTAATTAGTCAAACTTCTCAAGACCCTCGTCCTATATAGAAATCACTCATTAGAAATCAAATTAAATGTTCACAGCGTTTGAGAAGTAGATATATTTATCAATTATACTAATTACTGCTTACTGGTTAATATAATTTTAGAACAAAAAGTGGATGTGGAAACGTTCATGTCATTGCCTAATGAAGCTGTTGCCGAGCTCATAAAAGAAATCGGACCGCGGTATAAATTCATCCGGAAGAGAGACGAATTGCTTGTTTCAGTTGCAGATACTAAAAAGGTATTAATTTATTACGACAAACAGTAAGTTCCTCTTTGTGTTAATATACGTATCAACATACTTTTCGATACCTCAGGAGCCTGACGCACCCGATACTGGAAGAGACGATGATCATGGAAGTACCGCGATTTATATAAGTTCACGTTCCGAAAGCGATTTCTCCACAAAAAGTACGGAAATCACATCGTACGTCGCCGGTGGGGTCAGTATAAAAAATTCACTTTTTTATTAAAGCTGACTATTTCAGTACAACTTTTGAAACAGATTCTAATGAGTGCTGTCATTATTTTTAATAGAAACTGAAATCATTGCTACGCCGCTCAATAAACGGAAAGTGTCTTCTCTCGCTGACCGTTTTATCATCCGCAGATAGAAACATTTTGACCTCAATCATAATCGATCATCTGCTGGAAAACAATCTAAAGTTAGTAATTTTTAAATTATGTATTCCAAAAAGTTTCATTGTATTACCGAACCTGAGGATGAAAATTTAAAATCGTTTTTAAATATAAAATGTTTACAGGATATCAAAAGAGCAGTTTATCACTTGGTCAGAGGAAATTGCAGCAGTGTTCAAACACGAACGACCAGGAACATACTTCGTACCTTACAGAGGAGGCGCCTCAAAACGACCGGCATGTGGTAAACTCTGGGATAGGTATGCGAATCAGAAAAAAAAGGTTAAGCGTTATACAGGTGCAGAAGAAAAGGAAAATACACAACGAAATGAAAATAAACTGGATTTTCAAGAGAAATCCGAAGATATTGAGAAATTGAAGACAACGTGTCTAGATGACGTGTCAACAATTAAAGAATTGTGGACAAAAACTTTCAATACCCGTCGTAAGGCAATCTCGAAATCGATTGAAGAATATTTTTCAGAATATACAGTTTTGAGAACACCTCTTGGTTCAACATTGGTAAGTCATTGATTTTTATAACGTATTATTAGTATGATAGAATACAACAAACAATATATAGTATGTATATATGTACGCTAGGGAAATATTAAAATAAATTTATAGATTATTTGTAAATTCTATGTAAATTGATTTTGAGGCTTTGTGTCTACACGTTGAAATTGTTACAGCTGCAGCAGGATTTTGACAATTTACATTTGTCGAATTCGAATGAATTCGCACAAAAGTGGCCCGCGGTATCAAAGAAAATTATTTCGCTAGCTCAAAAAAGACGTTCTTGTGAATCCGTGCTTCAAAAAAGTGGTAAACATCAGTAACTATCTTTCTTTAAAAATACTCGTTTTTCGCATGCTTTGCATTAAATCTATGAGTATCAAACAGTACTCATTGTTATTAAATTGCAGTTGACGCTATTTCGGAAGTACGAGGCCTCTGCGTTCTTCCTTATTTATTCCGTCCAACGTTGGTAAAAACGTCCATAAAGAAAAAATCTGGAGATAGATCGACTTGGAAGCCAAGCTGGATCGAACAAGCTGAAGGCTTTATACTGTGGATAAATGTAAGTTTCACAAAGTCTATAACAGTCACGGTTACTGTATCGCACAATTAATATGTGACTTATTTAGATTTAATATTTCCATTTTTGCGTATTTATAGAATGCGGCAGATCTGAATGAAAAACTGGATGCCCGGAGGGACAAGTTGTTTTCATTCCAACTGACCTGTCAACCATTGGTCGTCGCCGTCGGACAACCGGCTAAAATAGAAGCGGTGTACGTGGTGGTGAATAACATTAAATACGCGTTCACGGATCTCCCGACAGCTGTTGATGTCTGCTTCAAAATATTCTTCGCCCTTGAAGCAAAATATCAAGCTGAAAGCGAAGCGATTTGGAATTTCCTTCAGAACCACATATATGGTATTCTCGAATCGTCCAAACATTTCGTAAGTGTGGACACAGTTTGTTCTGATCTGAGAAACCTCGATTCAATTGTTGAATCGAAATCGGAAACTGGACATTCTGATTCAGAGTGAAGGTAATCGTGATACTTATGATACTCGAATAAGTATAAAAGAATTCTAGCCAGAGTTGCCAAAGTATTTTTGTTCTTGGTATATATTTTGCTACATTTTTTAGTTTATATTTTTCTACGTGACAATTATGATAAGGAAGGGTTTGAGACAATTTCCAACAATTTTACAAACATGAATACGCGATGTCCTGAATGTTTTGAGATAATTGAGGCTAAAACATTGAATGAACACATTAAGTACAAACATCGCAACACAGTTGTGTTATCATTCCAGTGCTTGCAATGTAATAGATCGCTCAGTACACTCAAATCATTTAGGAATCACTTTGCAACACATACTAACGACAAAAATGCATTAGGATTATTGCGAGAATGTTCGAAGTCCACTGTAATTGCATCTCAACCGTTGATTGCTCACAACGGTGCATCACAATTCAACACAGTAGAAAACCAAACATTCATTCAGCCGATCTCTGAAATTGCAAACTTTGAAATTGCGAACTCTGAAATTGTTGGCGCCAGTTGTACTAAATCATCTGTGAACTCAGACGCATTCGAACATGCTTTGAGAATGACGCTACAGTTGTATGGTGATTCGAGTATTACACGTGCTCAAGTTCACCGAGTGATTACGATGTTTAATGGTTTTTTAAACAGTGCTCCGATAAATTCTTTGAAAAATTTAGTAGTTGAATCTGTAGAGTCTCAAGCGAAGGAATCGATACAAAAACAATTTGAAAATCTTCAAAAAGTTTTTTCTGAAATAAACACTGAGCACAGGCGGTTAAAATGGTTAGAATTACGGGGATATTATATAAAGCCAGAGAAATTTACACTCGGATACGTTGAAGAGAAAAATAAATGTGGTCTGCTGGAGAATAAAAGAATAACTGGACAGTTTGTTTCAATGCGTGCTGTGCTAAAGACGTTTTTCGAAATACCGGGTATTTTCGACCGCACCGTTGATTATATTACCTCTATCGAGAGTGTTAATGATGGTATGGTTTCTAATATAATACAAACGGAATTTTGGAAAAATAGACAAAGTAAGTGTCACAGGCAGACATTCCCATTGTTTCTGTATCAAGACGACTTTGAGACAGGAAATCCTCTTGGATCACATGCTGGGGTGTACAAAATCAGTAGCATTTACATATCCATTCCGTGCTTGCCACCGAAGATGAAGTCGAAGTTGAATAGCATCTTCTTGTACCAACTAACTCATTCCTTAGATTCAAATAATTTCTCATCAGAACGTATTTATCGCAAGATAATAGATGAACTCAATGTACTGGCATCAGAAGGGATTGCAATTTCAGTGGGCAATCGAAAAATACAGATTTGTTTTCAACTTGCAATGATTATTGGCGATAATTTGGGTTTGAACAGTACACTCGGGTTTGTTGAAAGTTTTTCAGCGAACTATTTTTGTCGTTTTTGTAAGCTGAGTAAAACAGAATCAGTGCACGTTTCTGTTGAAAATGAATCTGTTTTGAGGACAATCGATAATTACAATGTCGACGTTTTGTTAAACAATATTAAGAGAACGGGAGTGAAGGAAAATTCTGTTTGGAATAGTGTTTTAAATTTTCATGTTGCTCAAAATTTTTGTGTCGATATAATGCATGACTTACTAGAGGGTGTTTGTGAATATGACATGGGTTTTATATTGCAGTATTTTATTATCCAAAAGAAATTTTTCTCATTAGAAACTCTAAATTTTAAACTGAAGTATTTCAATTATCCGTCAGAATCCAATATACCGCCACCAATTACAGAAGATCGATTAAAATCTCGACATTTGAAGATGTCGGCATCCGAAATGCTTACATTTATGCTGTATGGCGGGGTCATATTTGGTAATCTTGTACCGAAAGACAATAATTTACATTGGGATCTTTATAAATTGATTAGGCAAATCTTGTCATTAACATTACAATCGTCAGTTTCAAATGAATCCTGCGATTTACTTGGCGTTTTAATTGAAGAACATCATGTTCTGTTTGTCCAATTGTTTGGTAATTGTCTCAAACCGAAACATCACATGATGCTTCATTATCCGCGGATTATGCGAATCGTCGGACCTTTGCATCACATATGGGCAATGCGTTTCGAAGCAAAGCATCGCGTATTCAAGCGGTACGCGATATTATCAAGCAATCGTAAGAATCTGTGTGCGACTGTAGCCATGCGATATCAGCTACGTTTTGCTGAGACGGTAATTAAAGGATTCTACCATGATGAATCCATCGGATTCAAATTGAGCAAGAAAACGTTGTCGGTATCTACACAGGTTACGCTAAGCTTACCGAATAATTTTCGGAGTTATCGCCTCATAAAACAGGTAACAGTTTCTGGGATCACATATAAATTGGGAGCTGTTATCATTATAGATTATAAAGAGTTTCCTGTATATGCCGCGATAGAAAATCTATTGGTGTTGCGAACAGATGACACAGAGTTGCGAGCTTCAAACTTTGCATTGATTGTAAAAGTGTTTAAAACTGTTTATCAAAACGATCACTTACAGGCCTACACATTGGAGAATCGCAATTGTTATAGGTTTTTAACGTTTGACTCCATCCCGCTTCACTCAAGTCAAACTATTCATGTAGACTCTAACGGTGACTTAAATGTAATTTATGTTCACCACTTACAGTAACAAGCGTTATCGAAAAAGTTATGACTTATTTTTTTATTACATAATTTTATTATTTGTTAAAAAAACACGTTGTATGAGATTTAATAATGTTACGTTTCTAATAATGAAATGTTTTTTTTAAGTTCATTTAATACAATATATAGCATGGCAAAACTTTGTTTAATAATAAGTTATATAAAGACGTTACTTTTCAGAAGTAACGAGTCTACCTGTCTGTATGTATTTGATTTGCAACCATCGCACTTGTAATACATAATAAATGATATTAATTACAATATATAATTTATTTTTCAAATAGTGTACATATCTAGATAAAATAGTAATTCTAACTATAACAGAGCAATCGAAGTGACTGAACGTTAACGACTGTGCGAGTATTTATGACCACTGCATAATATTTTTCAGCGGTAACCGTTACTACTATGCGTGGTAGACTACGTAGTATCTTTTAGTAACTTCAACTATACTATTCTAGTTAGGATTACTATTTCATGTAGCACAGTACATTATTTTTATTTGATATCAGTACCTACATCTGCAGTATTATAGACTAGAATCCAAGGTTGCAATAACCTACCACATAGCACAAACGCTTTGTAAATTTTGTGTATTACACCATATTAATTAGTAAGAGGAACTATCTGTCATTGTATGCAAACCTTTTTTTTGGTTTAGAAAACCGTTATATTGTTATTTCCATCAAACATTGACGATAATAATTGAAACTATATAGTTAAGAATCGGAAATAGTTCATGTTGTTCCCTGAACTCCCATTTTTTGGTCTGGGTCAACTTTGTAAAACGTTTCCGCAACTTATGCCAATTGGTAACCGAAACTTGATCTTTTTGTTGACAGTCTTATGGTTACTGACACTTTCTGCAATTAGTTGTTAGTATTGTTGTGATAACTAAATACTTCGTTTACACTTACTACATTTTCGATTGTTACGTTAACGATAAAATATTGTCAGGGTCAAATAGCACTATTCAAAATAGTTAAAATATAGTTATCACAACTATATTTTTTTCTCAGTGTATCGTAATGAAGTACGTGTCACGATATATCTTGAAATAGTGAAGCCGCTATAAAGACCAAACAGATTCATTCGCTCTGATCGTTTCAGTGTCAATTTCATGTTAATTTTAGAGAAAACAATGAAAACAAACACGAAATGGAATACATAAACATCCAAACTAGGCAATTCCAACACTGAACCAAAAATGCTCCAGATTTCAACTAAATCAACGTAATTGGAAAAAAATAAAATGGATTCAATAGCAATGGCGATGCGTCAAATATTCGATAGTTTTGTTTAAGAAATTTTGTCATTGGTTCAGCGACAAAATTAGATGCACCAACTATCAAATGTTTGTGGTAGTCCGTGAAAATTTTGTCCTTGAATCAATAATATTTGTTTTCTGTGAATAATTATAATGTACCGAAATCTTGCCAAAAATTGGTGAAAAGCTTTTTGTGGAAAAATTATATTTCTCACTAGATATCTGGAATGTTAATAAAAGAAATGGATTCTTCGGAAAAAAATACATATTTTTGGCATACTCTTGGTCTTCCCCCCAAAATGAGGTAAAAATTAAAGTTTCTAAAATTTCGTTGGACAACTCATTTTTAAGCGTAATTTGAGGTGTTGAATCGATTTTCAAGATTATTTTCGGCGAAATCCTACCATAAGCTGGCGAAAACTACGTTTTTTGCGGAAAAATCGTATTTTTGATGGCGTTTCGAGAATTTTAATAACAAAATTTTAATAACATACATCGACTAAGGGTTTTCCGAAAGTCTCCAAAAGTAGTTTCCAAAAGTCGAATTTTTTGGGCATAACTTGACTTTCCGCCAAAAATAGGGTAAAAATACATCGGACAAGTATCGCAGTAACGTCCTAAACAAAATGTTATTAATAAAGTTGAAATTCATAAAAACTAAGCGCCGATTGCAAGCATACCGTTAACAATAATGATATGAACCGTACCACCACTATAATAATAACAACGACAACGATTCCAATAATAACAAAAACTTTACGATAAAAAGTAATGAAATACTTAATCCACCATTTTTACATATATTACATCGTGATTTTCCTTTTATTCTGTTTTCTTAATCTGTTTTCCTTCCGTAACGTCATCTAAGGATCTTTCAAATGCTTCCGTTATTATTGCATACGTTTATATAACGGTAATGAACAAAGATTTTTTCCCGAGAGTGTACTTGGTAATTCAGTAACCGGATGATTCGCGTACGTAGACAACATCTGATATTCCGATCATAAATGAGCTCTCCATTGAGACGGTCGCCCGATCGTTTCTGATGAACGTTAATGCCGTCTATGAATGGGCTCATAATGCTCAATTACTGGTTTCCCCGAGGTTAAAGCTTCGCTCGAAGGTCTATATCACAGGCTTTTAGGCGCTTTTGTTTTCCGAACCTTCCTGTCCTTGCGGCTGTTCAAACAGCGTCCCAGGTTGGCTTAATTGCAATTTCACGAAAAACGTCACACCAGGGAGGTGTTGAAACCCTCGCGTGTCCGACAGATTCTTCGATTCAAGATATTAGGGAATTTATTAACGGGAATCCTAAATTTCGATGAAAGGTATTTGTTTAAATCAACAATCTGTCGATCTACTATTTCTTGAAAATTAACATAACGTATCGCGTTGTGCGAAAAGTTATCAGTAGCCTACTATACGTGCACCCATTACTTACCAATAAAACGAAACTGTTAGGCCAACCTAATACATACACCGAAAAAAATAAAGACACTAATTATTTAATTTCGAGTTGACTTAATCATGAAAGTAATTAAAATAACAATAAGTGTAGTTAAAATTACTAGAAACGTGCGGCCGATGCCTAATTCAACTCCAGCAATAGTTTTTATTTAGCAAATATTTTATTAGCAGTTACTATAAATCTTTTTCAGCATAGAATTGGTAATCGATAGTTATTGCATAATATCTTTAGTAATTTTTTCTTAAACAATAATTAAAATCTATGACATTGCTATTACTAGAAAGATTTAAATTATTCGTTTCGCTAGTCCATGATTTTTTTTTTGTTAATTTCTAGCTGCAATTTAATTCTAATTACAGTCGCTGTGACCCTTCCGTTTTGTTTAAAGTTTTCCATGTTCTATTTTTGATTAATTAGTGTTTTTATAAACCTTATAGTCCTACTACAAGCCGTTTTGCGATTACAATATTCCCTTTGTATCGCTCCGACCAAGTTATTCTCATTACATTGGAATTTCAAAGAAAAGTAACAGAGTGATATTAATAATTTTTGCTTTCATCGCAATATAACCCAATAAATGAGATCTAAACATAACACAATGACACAAATATTCATATTATTCCATGGCAAAAACTGTGAAAGAAGAGAATTTAATTTCCTATTCTACTTCTTTGTTATTCGCCGGCCGACCGGTGAAGCATTTCATTATCAATATTCATTCACACAAAAACAGCTGAAGAGTCGTGCTCGGTAATCAAATTATTAGTAGTAAAACAATTCCGTAAAAACGAACGTATATTATATTTGAAATGATCTCGAATTCGAGAAGCATCAACATAAATACTTTGGTGGATAGTTGTTGCTGTAAATATTGATATATTCGCTCTACATAACTGCAACGTGATAAATTAACAAAAGCTATGTACCAAACCGATGTTCAGTTTATTACTTGATGCAACAATTTTGAACATCAGATTTTGATAAGC
The DNA here is from genome assembly GCA_949825005.1 of Gasteruption jaculator. NCBI lineage: Eukaryota > Metazoa > Arthropoda > Insecta > Hymenoptera > Gasteruptiidae > Gasteruption > Gasteruption jaculator. The sequence continues at coordinate 7,537,406 of OX463765.1, read as the reverse complement.
AATTGTCGCGCCTATTGCTGCACATATTGTTGAAGCTACGTGTAAATACTTGAAAAATATGTCTGCCATAAATTACGAATGTCAAACAAGTTCCGAAACGTTTCCTATAAGCATAAAAAAATAATCTAATATCGAAATGGGGCTTATGTCTCGCAATAAAGAGTCGCAATTCAACGTTTGGTGGTTAAGCGGTCTATTTGGTTGTAAACGTTACTTTGTTTTCTCAATTGTTTCCCGTAGTTACTGCAAATGGGATAATAATATCCCATTATCTCGCTAGTAAACCACATCTACCATAAATTTCTCTGGAAAATAAGTGTCCCATACTATTGGGTTGGCAACTAAGTAATTGCCGATTTTCCAAAGCAAACAAATGACAAAATCGGCAATTACTTAGTTGCCAAACCAATATAATTTTGTACATTTGAAAAAAAAATTTTTTTGTTTGGTGCCTCAAGTCGTAAATGTACAAAAAAATAAGTTCATCACATTTTCGATTAACCCTAAATTTTGCCACGTAAGAGGTTAAATATCCTAATTTAACAGAAACGAAAATAAGAGCAACTTTTAAGGTTTTCTCGTAGAACTTCAAGGTCTAACTAAGGTTTAAAATTTCGATTGGTTCTAAAGGTTGAAAGCGATTTCTTTCTATATTCATTGTCAGAAGAAATCAGTTTATTCGGTGCAGAAACTCGTGAAAGGGTGGTTCTTTCAAACAAAGGTACTTTGACCATCTCGCCATCGGATCGACACGACAATCAATTCGTTGACGATCTTCTTCGTCCAGTTTCTACTGCTTTCCTTCAGAAATATAGGAATTTGTTTAGGAAAGCGGTTGGTTACAATTATTGGATCACTTCACACCTGTGGAGAGCAAGAAAAAAAAACTAATTGTTGGAACAAATTGTTGTAACAGTTTAACAACAATGCGTTGCTATTTCTGCAATGATGCAATTTCCGCAAGTATTGGCAAAGAAATGATTTAATTGATGTTGTACTTTTTTCTCTCCTTCTAAGGAATATAATCTCCGTCAAGGTGTTGCCGGTAATAAATATTGATATTATTGATCGCGTGGTGAGAATAGTTTCTTTTTTCTCGCAATTATGAATCTTGTTATAAAGGAAAATGCCGAAGTTGAAATTTTGAATCTCATTTACGCCTTCACGTTTTATAATAAATGGGGAGGAAGCGGATTTATACCGAATACATTTGCCTTGAAATTAATATTACATTTTTAACAGATATTCTTTATTGTACTTTTTATAATTAAAAGTCCAAACCGAAACATATTTTAAATATTCGATAAACGTTATGAAATTTTCGTATTGCTTGCAAAAATATGACAATATCATAACAGTAGTAATAATAATAGGTATTGTCACTGTAATTAGATTCTTCTACCCTAGATTCAATTTGAATATAAATATTCTTCCAACATAAAAAATAATGCCGCACTCAAATAATAATTAATTTGAAATGTCGCGTGACACTTTAAAATCCGTGATCATTTCAATCGCGACACTCGTTCGTATTTATTGACGTCTTCAATTAATAATAATTTTACTACCGTGCCAATTACACCTCTTCGGACTGTTTGTGTACACATAAATATTTATGATCAAGCGTTTACCGGTTTGCGTGTTAATCAAACACGACGAGAATAGAAAATAAAATTTTATTACTCGGTAATCCTTTTCAATAAAATCGTATGTAAATTTTTATATTTCTACGTGGATTCGTATGTAAAAGTAAAATTTATTAACTTGGCTTTTCGAGCGCCTACTCCATTTAGCGTTTGAAACAATGGAATTTAACGTTAACGTGCACATCCTTTGTTTATTTGTTACAGATGGGATCTCTTCAACAACAGTCTTTCTTGAAGGGCCAGCACGTGGTGAGAAGCAACCAAGGAAGTTTGATTCACAAAGTCTTTAGCAAAATTGCTAGCCAGTGCCCCGATCGAGCCGCAATAATTTATGAAAGTAAGCACGACTCCATTAAACTAGAATTCTAATGGGAACTATTAAAACCCAACGGCTGCATTGATGAAAAAAAAATTATATTAGTCATAACTGCAGTCGAACATGATATCAGTCGCATATTTGCAGTACTTCTACAATACTTATTACTATTTCAACTATCCTAAGCTTTGAATCAACTAGAAATCAAATAGTTCATGCCCTAATTCGGGTAAATTCGAGAAAAAAGAGCCGCGCCGAAAAAAAGCAAAGGTATTAATTATTTAATTTTTGCTTGACTTAATAATGAAAGTAGTAGCAATAAAAATATATGTAGTTAAAATTACTGAAAATATATGATTGATGCATGATTCAATTGCAGCGATAGTTAGGATTGCTATACATTTTTTTCAGTGCGAAAATTTAAAAAAATTTAGGAATCGTTTTCTGCTTCCCTTCTATATTTTCCTTTTTCTGGTTATAAGTTTTTGCCCTTGTGTTATCTCAGGTGTATTTATAATAATGCTATATACTTTACCGCTATTATTTTCCATATTTCAACATTATTTTGCTCTGTTTGTAAATATGCTACTATTGTAATATTGTATTTTGCATTATCATGTAATTAAATCATATGACTAATAGCATATGATTTTATAGGAATGACACGGATTTGAAAAATGTAGTGAACTTTTTATTATGCTACTTTGCTAATACTGTATCTTTATGATCATAATTGTATGAATTATTTTTCTTTTTATACTTAAATAGATTAGTAGTATATTAATCTCTTCTGGTACCAATAAATTTACTTGTCACTTTCATTATCTTTCTATCGAATTTTATAATTTTTCTCTCTAGGTTTCTACGATTCTTACAAAAATTTTCAAACCCATAAAATTACCTAAAAAATTATGGATATTCATAAAAAGTTAATAAGTAACTTTCTTTTCATTGTAAATGTTTGCGTTGCTTATTATTCCATATATCTACTGTTTTTAGAAAGAAATTTTCCAACTTTTCAAACTTTCATGTAACTTTTGTTATTTTTGTATATATTTTGTCACGACAGCATCTCTATTATATTCATAGGGAATTCACGAATTGTTTTTCTTCTTGTAGTAAAAACGGTGGGAAATTTGTAACATTTACTAGGACCATTTCCAAACTGTTCTCCATAGGTGTGTTAGTAATTCAAACATATTGTTTGTAAATTCTGCCATGATCGTAGTATGATAAAATAGAGAAATTTCACCGGTTTTTCTTTACATTACCTTACAAAAAAGATACACTGAGGAAAAAGGAATCGCCAAAATAATAGCATATGCTACAAAAAATAATAAACATCAACTCGTGATGTAAAATAATGAAATTAAATTTTTAAAAAAATGGAAATTCATATAATATTCAGAAATAGCTCTAATTTCAAGATAAACATTACCGTTTATTATTTTGTATATAATTTTTGTAAGGGAATTTAGAAATTCTTCATAGTTTTATTATTTATCATTATTATTTTTCTCCGTATTGGACGTCATAAAAATCACATTAATTAATTAATTCCTTCATTTATTCATTCTCTCTTTCTCTCTCTCTCTCACACCCACATTGGAACAAATGTTGCAGATGACCGGAAGGAAGAATGCAGCATCACCTTTAGAGACCTGGAGTCCCTGACAGATCGAATGGCTTACGTCTTGCACCGATGGTTCCAACCGACCGGGGAACCTCAGCGACTGGTGGCGATAGCCATGAAACCATCGGAGGGATTGCTCGCCGTTCTTTTGTCGACTTTGAAAGCCGGAATGGCGTATTTGCCTTTGGACTCAGAATTTCCATCCTCCAGAGTGGCACATATCCTGCAGGAGGCAGAACCAGCCGTCGTCATTGTCGACGACGGAGGTAAGTCCAACCGATACGAGATTTCCTCTCCGATCGTCTTTCTAACGGTATAACGCGTATTGTAGCCGACGTCGCGATTTACCAGGGAGGAAACACCTTGGTAAAGACCTACTCTGAAATCCTGAAGGAAGCCAACCGAGAAAACGCAGGATCTTTGAGCGTCGAAGAAGACGCCGAACGTATAGCCCTCGTTCTCTACACCTCTGGGAGCACTGGGATACCTAAAGGTACTCCTCATTTATTTAATGTTTTTCTCTTCATCGGAACTATTTGGACTTTATTCTTCTTATTTATAATTTTATTATTTATTAGGACTTTATAATTATTATTTATAAATAATTTTAAAAAATGTGTCCCTAATTGGAACTTTCTACCGCGATATTAAGAGGTGCCTCTAAAAACCTCCCTTCGCAGTTGAAATAATACAGGTTTTTAAAACATTCTCTATCATAATTTTTTAAGAATCCCAAAAAACATTTAGGAATATTTTTTTTCAAATATTTAACAACACTTCATATGGTCATAAAATGGTACCATTACACTTTCCATGTAACACTTTTGGTCATTGTCCAGTTTCTATATATTCCTGCAAGAATCTGATAAGAAACAAAAATTAAAAAAAAATAAAAAGCCATTCATTCGGATAAACCTTATTCAGAACTGCTCTACAGGAACCATACCGGGCCCTGAAAATACAATCAATGTTGAATTCTACTGAGGCTATAGAAATCGAATTTTCTATTGCATCGATCCGCGGCAAAAGTTACATGCGGTAATGGAAAAACGCATTTATCCATTTACCTATACACTGTTTAGACGAGATAGGTTGTCGTCTCTATGCCAACACCGCGCCAAAGGCGAGACAGTGTGGTCCTGATGAGTTCGCTTTTCGATAGGTAACCACGCCGCTCTCCTATCAATAAGCGCGTAAAATAAAAAGGGAGCCTGTTTGAAACTTTCTGCACAGAAATAACTATAAAAGTGATGAAAGCCAGTACCAAATAGTTGATATGTAAAACAAAATCATTTTTCCTACGCTTTTCATCCCTTCTATATACATATGCGGCTTTCTATAGAACCGGATAATTCGTGAAAGGGATGTTTGTCCCGTTCACTGTTAATCTGCAGGACGACTGTTATCCGTATGGAGCAACGCGCTTTTGATCACCCGTTGACTGGATTATAGAATTTGTTATCGGTGGATAAACAATCCCAGCCGTTCGGTGATTCGGATTCGTCAATCCGTTTTTGCAGAACCAAGAGCTTCTTCTGTTTTTGGAAGAATAGGAATGTACGGAATTAATTGACATTATTATTTATTGACCCGTGTGTAGCCAAACCGATTCTGCATAGGAAGTATAATTTCATTAATAAATTTACTTTATATTTTCGTTAAACAATTTTTTATTGTGTATGCAGATTTTTTTTCGAATGAATTGAATAAGTAAAATGATTTTTTTAAGCAATTCGCATTAACCGAATGTATCAATTATTTGTTTGTTATTCGAAAATACTTCCGGAATAGTTAATACATTCCCAGATGACAATAAATTAATATTCGACATCGTTCAAATATTAATTTATTGAAAATTTATATTTTTGTGATACACCTACTGAGTAAGGATCAATTGAATTCGATGAGTGAAATTTATTTTCAAAAATAATTCCAGTCAGATGAATAAGATCGTTTATTTGTAATCTGTTCATATTTGGAAGAGCATCCTTTATCACTATAATTTTTAAACTGCAAGACTATCGTTACGCATAAGATGCGACAATGTATTTTTGGTCATTGGCTGATTGAATTATGGAATTTGTTATCAATGGCTAAATAATACCAGCACTTTGATTACTTGTCTTTTCAGATTCTGTTCATCGAATACTGGAATATCTTACATTTTGAAAAGATAAAAAATTAATATACATTCAGTCATTTTTAAAAATAATTCGAATCTTTTTTTTGATAATTTGTCAATAGCATTCTGGGACTTGTTTCACATTAAAAGAGTAGAATCCTCCAGAATTAATATATATTTTAATATATATTTAATATATTATAATATATGTTAATATATTTTTATTAACTCATATGCGAACAGGTTTATAAAAACTTATCGCATTCTGTTTATTCCCTAAAATATTAATTTACTTCAATTATCGTAATTTCATCTACTACATATATGCAGATTAGCTATTGAATGAAGTCGCGAACTAGTTATCTGTTTCTTATCGTGCGATATTTCAGGATTGTATTAAATCCCTTTTAATCCTCTGTAATCTCGTGATTTTCGCCGACATAAATCAATGTGACGTATTTTGTATATTTCTCGCATCTAATGAAAAATAATGTATTTCGCAGGAGTGAAACTACCCCACGCCACGGTCATGAATCGGCTAAGATGGCAATGGAGAGAATTGCCTTACGCCAACGACGAGGAACGATGCGTCTTCAAAACGGCTTTGACGTTTATCGACAGCGCCCCTGAAATATGGGGACCTTTGCTACAGGGGCGCGCGTTGGTCGTCGTACCGAGGTGCGTTACAAAAAATCCCGAAACGCTGGTACCCCTTTTGGAAAAGTATCGGGTAAGTGAGGTCCCGAGAAATGCAATTTATACGGTAAAAAATGCATTATGCAATTGATATCTCATCAAATCGTTGTTTGTTCTCCTTTTCAGATCCAACGACTCGTTTTGGTACCGTCACTGTTGCGATCTTTGCTTATGTATTTGAACCTTCGCGTAAGTCCCTCTTTTTCTCGAAAATAGTCTTTTATGTTGTACTTTTTATTGATTAGTGATTTTATAGACTTTTAATGCTATTACAATCTATTTTAATTTTTCTATATTCTCCTTGTATTACTTAAAAAAATCATTGCCTTGCAAATTATGTTGGAATTTGCGAGGAAAATAACAAAGTTAAATAAATAACTTTTGCTTTCCCAACAATAATCTGATATAATAAACGAGGTTTGTATAGATTTTCAAAAATATTCATAAAATTTTATCGAAAACGCCGTGGAGTAATAAATTACATTTTATAATATATCTATACAAACGGAGTTTGAAGAGATGTAATTGGCACGGCAATAAAATTGTTAGTTGTCGAACATTTTCATAAAAGTGACTGGCTGTTATACTTGAAATGATCTCCTCGAGTTTTAACCCTTAACTGACCCATTTCACCCGAATAAAATAGTTAGTGCATTGGGGCTTTTAGATAAAAATTTGTATTGCGTGGAACCTATTGACTTTTTTCACTTAAAAAAAATATATGATAGTTGTTTTATCAAGTATTGGTTATTTCCTGAAAAGAATATTTACATGTTATGAAAAAAAATTATAGAAATTAATAAAAAAGAGAAAAAACGGTTATTTTCTCTAAAGATATTAACTTAATAAACCTATTAGTAAAGTTAGATTATCGATATCCAATTCAATTTTTTCATATCAGCAGACTCTCATTCTAGAAATGCGTTTTCGTAAATGACATTACTAATTGAACCTTTTTAGGTAGGAATCTACGATGACATAATTAAAATTTGGTAATTCAATTTTCACAAATTTAATAAATCTAAATTAATTATTTAATATATGGTAACACTTTGCACCGAGTATCACGAACCGACGTATAGCCAAGTCTTACAATTATTAGGCAAAGTAGAAGTCAAACCCGAGAAATGGTTCGGGTAGAATTTTGAAAAAATAAAAGATATAGTATTTTCATGAAAAATTAATTTTTTCTGCAATACTGTAGAAGTAAATTGTGGAAAACAAATTTTGTAGTTGCTTGGAAAGACAAATATTGGAGAGGAAAAGCTATTTCAAACGAAAATCAATATATCGGTTATTAACCAAAATGTCAATTCTAAAATCTATACAGAGAAAAAAGGGAAAGGTAATTGAATATTTATAAAAAATAATAAACCTGTACACATGAGGAAAGGTAATGAATCCGGAAAATAGTAGGTATTCATAGAAAGCTGATAATCAACTTCTATCTTATAGTGAGCGTTTGAGTTGATTATTTTATATATTATTTTTTAAGAGAAATGTTTATAGTATCGCGTTTTTAGATTCTCATTTTCATTTTCTGAATATTTTTGGACTCTTTTATTCTAGGAGACCATACATGAATTTATTGCTGGTATATTAATTTATATATCTTGTTAATTAAAATCTTAATCAAATCTCTTAATCAGAAAGAACAAGAATATAAAATAAAACTATTCTTCTACAGTTTATCAATAAAATTATAAGTATGTATTCTTTTAAATTTTATGCAAAAATTTATTTATTTAACTTTGATTTTTGCCTCAGAGTCTGTAATAAAATTGCAAAATTTGAAAAAGTACCAACTAATAAAAAATAGAACATAACAGACTTCAAATAAAACTTGACTAAAAGCAAGATTATAGTAAATATTAATTTATAACTTTTAGCTCTAAACAAGGTTTAAAATTTCCCGTATAATGATTCCACATATTTTAGCTATTCTTTTGACTGAATTTTGCGATAAAACGCGTGTCCAGGAATCCGAGGACATTTTAAGTCATCTGAAACTGTGGGTATGCTCTGGTGAAATTCTTCCGGTATCACTGGCAACTGAGTTTTTCATGAGATTCAAGGAAGGAACGCATACTTTGGCGAATTTCTACGGCAGCACGGAAATCATGGGGGACGTCACATATCACTTAATCAACAAACTTAGCCACTTGCATGACATGGACAAAATTCCAATCGGTCAGTATTTGTATAGATCAATTTTCAGAAAATTTTGAAAATGCACAATATGTAATTAACACATTCGCAGACTTTGACGTAATTCTACGTCATTTCATATTTTCCCCCTTCGAGTTTTGTAATGATAAAGTTTTATCATGTCTATCTCTGTCTTGAATAATGATAAACATCCGCGACAACCAGCACTTAAGTTTCTTCATTTTAATATGACGGCTTTTAATTAAGAACGTGTAGATATTACCGGTTGTTGGTATCAAATTGCCGACATAATAAGATATCTGGTTATCGTTCCTAATTGAGTTAGAAATTGAGTAATTAATAATCTTTAAAATAATTATTCCTTTCATCTTTGAATGATGGTAGAATTTTGCAATATGCAGTTAGTGTATTTTTTGAAAAACATTTCTGGATCCTCGAATTATGAAAAAATTCTCAGAAAATTCAGGAATTCTACGTTTTGATTCTCGTTTGTTCTTCCAAGGTTTCCTAAAAAAATCGATTCAAACTTTTGGGAAATAATTCAAGTTTGTATTCGAATTTTAAAAACAGATTAAACTTATTTAAAGTCGAAATTTCTGTTTAACGTCTCAACCGGCCAATTAAAATTTTAATTTGGCACCAGTCAAACCTGTATACCGATTATTCCGTAGCTTGCTTTTAATTTTGTTTTTTAACGCGACTCTTTTACTCTTTATATATAAAATAAACTTCTAAAATCCATAATATTTTTTATGTCCCCTGATATAACACTAGAACTGCCACACCAGTCATTTTGACTGGTTTGACAACTTTATTTTATTATTCCTACCTCATGTTACATTTTTTCTTCGCAATGATGTAATGACTTTTGGAGAGATAGCTAAAGGATTAATATAATGAACTTTGATTTTGTTTTATTCATTTAAAATAAAAGTAATTTTTTTAAGTAGAGATAGCTACGTCTCAATTGTCGGTAGTTCCTAATGATAATGGTTATGTGTATTTACCCACATCACAAAACCAAATTCTGTTATTTCTCTTTGAATAATTAAAACAAGAAGAAACGAATATAAAATAGGCAATATTTTTTATTTTTAAAATCGGTTATTTCCCAGATAAACAAATTTGTTTAAATTCCGAGAATTTCGAAATTCGTAAAAACAATTACTTACAAATTCGATGATTGCCTCATTTGGAGAAAACAAGAAATTAGAAAAAAAATATAATCATTGCCTATGAGTTGGCAAATCTTGGTATTAATAGTTAATGCAATATTTTAATTTAATTATAATTATAATACTTATAAATCTTGCAGTGTTTTAGGATGCATTAGAATTCAGATATGTGTTTTCTGGAGTCCGAAAATCCACAATTTAAATAATTTGTCAATAACACAAAGTTCCATCCGTCGATTTTCAAGTGGATTTCAACCAGTTCTGGAGATTCTGTATTCCAAGTATTTTGTTAATAATTCAATGTTAATTTTGTTATCAGGCAAACCGATAGACAATTGCATTGTTTACCTTCTGAACAACGAAATGCAAATGGTGCCCTATGGGGAAGTCGGTGAGCTGGTGGTAGCCGGCAGAAACTTGGCGGCCGGATATATTCGCGAACGAGACACGCATAAGTTTCTCGATAATCCTTACACGACTGATCCGGGTGAGTTTTACCATAAAAGCTGCTTTTAAAGGCTTTTTATCCCGTAATCCGAAAAATCCAACGAAAAGAACAAAGAACCCCCACATTCCAAAGTTATAAAGAATATCACTATTATCCTCATCCATGGGCAAATTTTACTGCTCCGACGTTTTAAAATTACGTTTTGTGGTTTACATTTTAGAGAAATTATGAAAAATACCTGCGGTTATAAAAACGTCTGCTCTTCCCTATTTTTTTTTCAGATATGGTAATCCAATTTATTGATAATTATTAGGGAAGGTGACGTAGTTTATAAAAACAAAGTTTACAAAAGTTGACTTCCCAGGGCATCGTCGAAATCCCCGATTTTTCAAGGCAAATTGTCCTTTTGCCACGAAAATGCCATTTTTTTCCCAAAAAGTTCGCTCTAATTTTATTCCTATTGAGTTTTCGGCCCCGGACACTCGCGATATCGATTCTACGCCTAAAATTACACCCAGAGATGATTCAGCCAAGCTTAATTTTGAAGATTTATTTTTCACCCATTTTTAGGGTGGCAAAAGTAGATTCAAAAATTTACCTTTGTCCTGCATCATTGTTACTGTTTAATAAATTTTACTTTTTTCAATAAGACTAATGTAGTCGATATCCAAAGCATTTTTTTTCAGTGCAATAATTTTGTACCTGAAAAAAATTTTTTAAATTTTCTAAGAATCGATAATCAAATTTACCGATAATTTTTAAACCGGAATTCATATAAAAATTGTCCAATTTTCTGCGAATTCGTAATTTAATTTATTGCTATTTTTTACCAAAATTCAAATTACCCAATTTTCTGCGAATTGAAAATCGAATTTATGGGTAATTTTTGTACCAGTTTGCATAAAAATTTTTAAATTTTTATACAAACTCTGCAAATTACGCGTAATTTAAATTATTAACCACAAAAGGTCTAAATATATTTGAATCGTTGGGTTGACGATTCCGAAACGACGCAACGCGTAGCAGCCGCAGATCAAATAGTGAAGATGTCAGTTTGCCGAGGGTGCCTGAGTTATATTTAATTCTGGGAAACCTCAAAGATGACATCATTCACTGTGTTTACTTGATACGTACGATTGTTACAGAGTACTCGAAAATCTACCGTACCGGCGATTATGCAAGGATTCAGAACGGAATCGTCATATACGAAGGACGTACCGATGCCCAAATCAAAATCCGGGGCCATCGGGTTGACACTTCGGAAGTCGAGAAAGCGGTGTACAAAGCTCCGGCTGTGGAAAAAGCTGTAGTTCTTTGTTACAAACCCGCCGAGCTATCACAGGTACCGTCACCAAAAGACAGTGATAAGAGTTTTGGGGGTTTCGGAAAGGAAAAGAATGATAAAAAAGTGGAAGATTTCGATGGAAATCCGATACTTCTGAGCCTTGAGCTTGGGGATTCTGAGGTTCTACATGCAATATAATATGGATTATATAGAAACGGAAGCTGAGAGTAGTAAACTTTACTATGGCATGGCAACTGTTTCGATGGAACAGAGAAAGTTTATACCCCGTGAAATTGGAATTATTTTCTACGGCAGAATTACTGTAAAATCTTTTTTCAACATTATACAAATGTTGCAATTTTCCTATTAAAAATGATATTTTATATTAAGAAATATAAAATTATTAGTAATTGTTATTGATATATTATTATTAACAAAAAGCGTAGAGAAATTTTCTCTGGCTGCTACACAAAGAAAAATCAAACTCAAAATCTACGTAATTTTTAACATTTTTTTTACTTGAAATTAGTATATACGAATGTCAATCTTGAAACAGGGTCCAAATCATTTACAAACTCGTATCATTTACAAACGCATGGTCAAAGTTAACCCTTTGCACTCGAGACATAAGATATTAGCGTATAAACTGGCACCGCTCGAGTGCAAAGGGTTAAAAAATGCAGAAACAAATAATCGGTAAAATACGTAGCAAAAATTACTAAACTTGTACACCAAAAATTTTAAATTTTCGATACATATTACTTTTTTGGTGAATTCAGACTAGAGGTTACTAAGACTATATTAAAAAATGTCATCTATTTCCTTGTATTTACAAAAATTGCTTGCTTGAATTTCAACTTTCCAACCCGTATTCAAAACAATTGTTATTCTTATGAAAGAAAAATTAGTATCTTCTACGCTAAAGTCTGCGCTATAAAAATTGCTAGAGAAAAAAAAATTCCTTTCTACTTTATAGAAGTTTTTGCAACGTTTATAAATTTTCTTGAGGTATTGCGGAAGTTACCGTGATACATTAGAATTCATTTTCCAGTCGATGGAAATTGGTGTGAGTAGTAAAACCTACCCTCTATGACATTTCAACTCGGTGAAATTTACTACATTTCTCATTCTTTCGCATTTTCTCGGCTCTCGGTGCTGGAAATCCCAAATCCTGCTACAGAAATTGCGCATTCATACACGACCCTGCTTTCAGACACTGCTGGCTTTCGTGACAGCGAAACAGGAGACCGCAGCCTCTGAACTGCAGATCGAGAGTTTCCTCCAGAACACATTACCGCCCTATATGGTGCCAAAGGTCGTGATAGTGGATCAAATTCCGCTTTTGATAAATGGGAAAATCGACAGACAGTATTTACTGCGACTCTACGAAGAGTCGAATCAAAACGGTGGGTTTCCAGTAAATGAAAGCTCCTTGTTTTAATCTCTCCGCGCCCGGAATCAACTTCTTCGTTGATAAATTAACGATTTTTCGATGAATCATTTTGAATTGAATTACAAAATTGAGGGAATTTCCTATTGCAATGCATTCGTGGTGCATCGCTGACTATGTATTTAAATATGAGCTCGACGGTGCATTCAAAGTTAACTCTTTCGAATCAAGTGGCAGAGGCAGTCTATCGCTGCTCGTTCAAACCATGATGCAACCCCGTTATTCGAGGGGTGACTCAGAAGACCAGTCATCCCTTTCTTTTTTACACCCTTTCATCTTTTCCTCATTACAGGAACAGACTCGTTCGTCGAATGCGACTACAGCGGAGTGCCGGCGGATTACCTCGCGAAAGCCAAAGTCCTATTCCCTACAGTGGCATCGGTCGTGGGTCGTAGCTGCCGATCCGCGGTTTCCCTGGAATCCAATTTCTATGCACTCGGTGGCAACTCCCTGAATTCCATCTACACGGTCACGAAGCTCAAGGACCAGGGCTATCAAATCGGAATCACCGAATTCATCACCGCCAAAGATATGGCCACCGTGCTGCAACGCATGAAACTCAACGCGAAGGACGAGTCTCTGCGGAACGAGGGCATTCTGAAGGAACACGTAGTCGAGCAACTCAACGAATCCCACAAAAATGGGGTCATTGAGTAAGTCTCCGGTTTTTTTCTTATTTTCAATCGCAAACTGGTTATCCCAAATTTTGCTGGTCGGTCTTAGATAGAATCGCCACTCGATTCGATGACTAACTCCTTTCGGATAAAATCTTTCCGAATGAAATGCCTTCTAACAAAATCATTTTAGATGAAATCCTCTAACGAAGTTAAACGAGTTTGAATTTATTAGGGATCATCCTTGGTTAAAAATTGACGACGTTACATCAGATGTTCGGTGTGTAAAAATTCGTTTTGACCCAAGCTCCTTCGACGCTAGATTTTTTTTGCAAATTTTCTCCCACTATTTTACAGCTGACTAGCGGGGAAGCTAATTTGTACCGCAAAATGAGAATACTAATTTTTATTTTTAATCCAGACAAATTTTAATAAGAAGAAAAATGAGAAACGTTCGGTAGAAATATTACGTTTGCTTTTAAAAGCACCATTAGCGAGGATAAGTACGGATATGACACTTGTACCAAGTCGAGTAAAACCCACGGTACCATAAATTGATGAAATAGTATATTGAAACTCATTAAACATTTGCGAGATTAAATTTGAGATTCATTACAAATTTTTGGTTCGGGGAAATTTTACCCAAACAGTTTGTCTAGTAAATTTCGTTTTGAGAGATTGCGTTCCAAAATATTTAGTCTTTTTACCGAAAATTGACAAGATGTTAATTTTATCACGTTTCATAATTTTCAATGTTTACTGTAATACAGAATAATAATAATAATATAAATAAATAATTATAAACGGTATTAATTATAATTTTATTTTTAGTAATAATTATTTTCTTTTGATGAAAATAGGGACCATCTGTTTGTGCTTAAATCTAAGTTCAAATTATTAAAAACGTAGCATTTGGATCAATGATTTTCGTGATTTTTCAGAATGGTAGCGGATAGCTTCTACTCGAAAGCAGATTTGGAAAGATGGTTGTACCCGGATATCTCCTACGAGGATTACTTGGTACTTATGAAAATGATATGGCCGGCACTGGTGGAAAGGGGTCTCAGTTTTGTCATCAAATCTTCGGCAGCGGACGGGAGAATGTTGGCGGTGGCTTTGAATTTTGATGCTCACGACGAACCGGAGGTGAACATCGACTCGAAATTGATCATAGTTTTTGATTTCCTGGAATACCTCGAGGGTCCGATTCGAGAGACGAAGCTGCCAAAGGGCAAAGGGCAAATTTTGCACAGTTTCATGATGGCCACGAACAAGGAACTGAGTCCTGCGGAAAACGTGACACTCATGGAGGAAATGGAGGAACAGTGTTTGAAACTTGCCCGGGATAAAGGCTTCGCTGGAATATTCACAACCAATACTAGTCCCCTGACACAGGTAATTATATCTATCGCGATTTTTCAGGATAATTTAGGGGAAGTAGGCTTCGAATTTCAACTTCAGCCGAGATATCGTTATGGAATTTATTACGTTTTTGATTGAATCAATTAATTTGTATTGATTGGCAAATTGATTATTAAATCAATTAATTAACTTGATAATTGATTTATTAATTGAAATTTGCTGTATTTGTTAGTATTTAGCAATACTCTTGTTTAAGGGGTAATGAGCGCTAAGGCTAAAACCACCGATTTTCACAATCTTTTCACAAAAATATTATTTTATTATTATAAAAAAATTATAATTCGAATAAATTAATAAATTACGAAAATTTAATAAATACAATATTTAGCCATTTTTAAATGTATGTATAATAACACATTTTTTTAAAATTAATTTTAAGAACACGTAAAAAAGAATAAAACCAATATATTTTACAAATCGTAGGAATTTCATATCCGGCTGAGTTGAAAAAAACAATATTTACCTATTCTCATATCCTTCAGACTCTGGATAAAAAAATCTTTTTTTAATTGCAATAAAAGCTCTATTGCATCGAACGATTCGGTTGAAATGCGATAGAGGGAGTTGACGTAACCGAAAATGTGTGTGTACTGAATCTTGTTTGTTTACCTTTCAGCAACTCGGTACCGATGTTTTCGAGTATGAAGTTCTACTGGATTATCAAGTAAACAAATACGTAGCGTCAGACGGTAGCAAACCATTTGGAAAAGCACCGAACGATCAAAGGGCGATCTGTTCATGGAAGGCGATTCAATAACGAAGAGTCGTCGCTTATCTTAACTTTAGGGACGCATTGTACAAATTGTAGCGATTAATTAATTGTTATTATATTGTAATTGTAATTGCAAAATGTCGCATCATCATCCTACTTGTTATATATATCACACTGCTTATTAATAAAAATACACTTAGTATAGCTACACGCTTTTCTAGGACAAGTCTGCCTTATTCGAAACCTTGTCTAATAATAAATAGTTATTAGTATTATTGTCATCGTAATTGTTATCCTTAATATTATTATTATTATTATACTAGTTCTATATATCTGGTACCTGTGTGTTAGAGCAACTGTCTATATTCACAATAATAATGCAAATCTTAAATGACTCGTTACTAATAGACTTATCCTGTATTAAAACTTAAGTTAATAGGATCTAGGCGAAAAAAATAACGTATTTTCAAAAAATGTGGTTGGAAATTTTCATTTCTAAGTTTGATTTGTTATTCACTACACCCACCAAGAAGGGACAAACCGCCATTTTTTACACACTGAAAAAAATGCTCTAGATTTCAACTACATTGACGCAATTGGAAAAAATGAAATTGATTCAACAACAATAACAAAGCGTCAAGTATTCAATCGATTTATTCGTGAAATTTTGTCGTTGATTCAGTGACAAAATTAGATAGAACAACTATCATATGTTTTGTGGCGGCCCGTGACAATTTTGTTCTTGAACCAATAATATTTTTTTTCCGTGCGTATTAAATGGCTGAAACATGTCACCGCGGTAGGTATAGTGTTGATTTTATTTCTACCAACATAATCAAGTATCGGGTGTTTATTATTCTTTATCTTCGTTAGATTATAACCGGCAACTCTTTTATCGGTACTATTGTCTGCCGGTGTAACGTTACGTTTATTATATGACGATACTATATTTAGCCTATATCCAAAATAAGTTTGAGGTTAAGGTTGAGGTCATCTCGGATAGAAATGTAGTAAAATGTCAAATACATGGTTCAAAGCGAGTCCTCATTTCCACTTGTTTGTTATTTACCTACTAGGTGGCATTATGAACTCGGGAGTTTATTGCCGCGTTCGCACAAGCTATCCGCCAACTATCCGCATCATAAGCTAATTCCGTCCACCCCTATCATAATCTCCCCCTTCCCTTAAATCCATTTCCATATTGCCTTTCCGTCAACATTTAGGTTTTCCTAAAGGTCTACGTCCAGTGGGTCCACCAATTAGTATCACGTATGCAGTCCTCGTTTCGTCCATTCGCGCTACGTGTCCCGATCATCGTAGTCTTCGCGATTTAACACTAAACCTGCCGTGACGTCACCTAGCCCATTTAAAATACACATATTTTAAATTGGGCAGCGGGTCATTTGACTCGCTCATGGTAGCTTCAGTGTTAATGACACGAATTATATATATCCGGGAATGCATACAAGGTGTGCAAATCCTCTTTATGGACTTTCCTGCACTCTGCCGTTTCCTGATCGTTTTGACCCCGTTTGGGGCCGATAATAATTTAACGTAAAACTTCTTTTACAAAAATTCTGAACTTTTTTTCGTCGCTTTCGTGTAAAACCGCCGGCAATATTATCCGTCTCGTATATTCTAAGTTCCAAATTAGTTGATAACAAACGCGAGGCTACTAGTTTATCAACAGAGAAAAAGGTACTCATTTCAAGAAGTAATTTT
Organism: Gasteruption jaculator; assembly: GCA_949825005.1. Lineage (NCBI taxonomy): Eukaryota > Metazoa > Arthropoda > Insecta > Hymenoptera > Gasteruptiidae > Gasteruption > Gasteruption jaculator. The sequence goes on along the minus strand of OX463765.1, from coordinate 7,519,996 downwards.
TTGATACTCAATACATACTACACTTTTTTAATACTTCAATTCCTCTAGACACGCTCGTATTTGTGATATTTATTGTTCTTTATCCCTGTAGCTTGTTTACTTCGCCGTATGGCCGCTCTTTCATCGATGCTGCTTGCTGCCGGTACAATATGACTCTACCTATACGTACGTGTACACATACATATACACGTAGCCTGCAGCCTTCTTATTCGTACCAACTGTGATACGGATACACACTCATATTCTACTCCATTACTTTTCATGCTCCCCCTCGAACCTGCAGGTACAGGATTTGAGATTTCTTCTGTAAGCGCGCTCTTCACAAACACTTACTTCGCTTCCACTATGCGTTTCAGAAGCAACGAAAGAGAGAAAGAGAGAGGGAGATTTTCATACATGCAACCTCGCCTACAACTACATCTACGCGTACGGATCTGACTCATTTCTACTCACATGCATACGAGACGCGCGACTGTGTGTTTCGTTCTTCCAGCCTCACCAGTCACCACACCACTACCTGATGCCGATTCCTATAGGCCGAAGCCCCGAGCTTCGGAGAAACGACCAACACACACGCATACGCGCGTTCTCCAACTACCACACCGAGAGACTCAAATCTTTCTAGACATTTACTCACTCACACAGCCGCGCGGGGCACATCCACTCACTCCCCCACTCTTAAAGTCTTCTCTCAGGAGCATGTCAGAACACGTTCAGTGCACGTTGGTTCCCCAACAATTGAGTATCCGTCGTTAAGAATCTTTAACCAGCAACAGTTTACAGTGTATGTTTATACATTACCGTGGATACACGTCTCTCGCACCTGTTATTGTCAAATAGAAGATTCGCAAAATAATAATTACCGTACCTTTAATTGCTCCGTCGGACGTTCAGAATCGCTGGAATCTGGAGTTACATCTCCGTCCAGTTTTCATCCTGGATCGTTTTCATCTGATTCGCGTGAAAAATGGTAAGTCTCATCCTTTTTACCTGTTTGCGGCAAGTGCGGATTGCACTTTCCATGTTTATCCAGGAATACGGGGGGAAATTATTACGGAAAATGTGTGTATAGTCTAATTTGTCAGGTAAAGTTCTTCCTAATATTAAGTAAAGGGTTTGTTTTTATTTTAGAGCGTATATTTTTATTTTTTTCAAGTAATATTCGAGTTAGAAAGCGTTGCATTTAGAAATAGAAAAGGGATTTGCAATTTTGTTTGCGCGCATGTACGTACGTGTGCGTGTGTGTGTGAGAATATGTGTTGGGTCTCTTCTCTACTCTCCAGGGATAAAAGAGACCAGTGTCGACAAATAGTATGAATCATCGTCCCTGGTAAAATCGTTGCCACGGTTACAGGTGGCTGTGAATAATAATTCAAGAAATATTGAGAGATACCTTTTTTTCGATTTATCCTTTAAATCTGTATTATTATTATTATTATTATTATTATTATTGTTGTTGTTGTTGTTGTTGTTGTTATCGTTATTATTATTATCATTATTACAATTATTATTTTTTCTACTATTGCTACTATCACCAATATTATCATTGTGGTCATTATTATTGTTATTATTATTACATTTTATTTTACCACGAGGCAATTCATCAAAATTCCGCTTCAGTTAATGAAGGTTCTGAATAACATTTATTCGAATAAATTTTGAGAAATGGCACATAAATCTAATATGATAAATTTATAAATTAATAAAATTAACAAAATTAACAAATAATAAACACGAAGATGAAAGATTAATATAATAGCAATACTAAAAATTATCGATATAATAAATATAATAAATACCACATATAGGTAATCGGAAATTACTGTTTAAAATGCGAATCTTTATCGATGATCGAATCGAGACAAAGGAAATATACATATTACATACTTCTAATAGTCGGAAACGCAACTTTACTGATAAAAATCATACGTTTCATTAGAGATTACAATTCGTGAGGTGAATAATCAGCAACTTATCGCGCATCAAGCACTAATCATCCGTTTAATAATAATTAACTCCTTTGTTTTTTTATCGGATAGATAATCTACTTTCCACAAATACACGTATGTACTCTGTAGGTATACTGTATAAGTATGCGCAGGGTTTGAAAGAAATTATATTCCGCTCAAGAAACCATGATGATGATGCAATAATCTCTTAGCGACTTCTCCTCCCATGAGGTTTCAAATGATGCTATTAGTTTTCATTCCGTGAATGTTCTATCGGAATTTTGAATTTATAACATATTCGCATTTGAAATAAAAAGTTATTAATTTTTTTTCATATTATTAGGATTTTCAAATTCCTTTAGGGTTTGACGCTATTACAAAGGTGTAAAATTTTCAGGGGACGAAAAATTGTCGGTAATTATTTTTAAAAACTTATAGAAAAATAAGTTCTGGCTCATTAATTCAATTACATTTTTTATTTTTCAATCGGTAGATTTTTTTACTCTTTATTTCGGATCTGCAATTTATTCGCATTTTCTGTTGACTGAGAATTGCCATTGTTTGCTTTTACATCAGTAGAATTTTCTAGAAACTTATTAGCTTTAGTGCAATATAGTGGTGCAGCATAACATAATAAAGATTTGTAATTTATAATTATGGTATAATAATAATAATATAATATGCGTAATATATTATAATATAATTATATAAATTATATTAATTATATAATTACATTAATATAATTATAATAAATTTAATTCCAAAGAAAAATAATTTCTTTCCTGTTAATTTTATCGCAAACGCTATTTTTTACTCGGCAGATCTTGTCCTTTAATTTCGAATTTATAATTTATTCGTATTTTTTGTAAACTAAGAATTACTAATCACCGTTTGTTTTAATATCAGCAAGATTTTATGATTGCGTAATCATTTATAATCACGAAAAAAACCGAATTAATTATTATTCATAATAACGTCTAACCAAGGAACCTTTATATTACTTAAGGGTACCCTTAGAATTTCCTTAGCGAACAATTGCAAATGATGCAATATGGGGTCGATAATATAATAAAAATTAAAAATTTGTAATTCTCAGAGAAAAGCACCACGCCTTTCTACTTTAATTGCAACTCACGTTCTTCGTCGCATAAATCTCCTTTCCTATAATTTCATTAATTTTTTCCTTTTAATTACCGACTCTCGTTATCGTTTCCCCTATCGTCGCGAGGTTTTCTTCAATATTTATCACCGTTTAAAATTCAATTACCACTTCTAAACATCCTTATCGCTTGTTTTTACATCGGTCCGGCTTTGGGGCGAATATTCCTTTACAAATTTCGAGAAATCGGACAATATTGATGCAATCGAGAGCGAATGGTGTAACGAAGATCGGCGAATTTCGGGACAAAAGAAATGTGCTTAATTATTCATAAAAATTCATAGAAACGGAAACCCCGCCTTTCTGGGAAGGGTCCAAGTAATTCTTACTCCCGCGGCACTAATGTACCGCGTTGATGAAGAACGCCTTTTTTTTCCCCACTTTTTTTATCTTCAACATTTCATCATGCAGATGCGACGAAGCTTTTCAAGGATTAAATTGAAATGTTCATTGTTATCGACCACCGAAAAGTATAGCGCGAGCCACTTGTTGATGCGCTATCGTCTCCATTTCCGGAGATTTGCCAAGTATTGCATCATTCCTCGACGTCATCACCGAGATTTTATCCGACCTTCCTCTTTTCCTCCTGATAATGGCTTTTTTGCTTATGACTCGATAATTAAGCGAAACGGATAGAAGCGTGCCAGGATACCACCCTTCCCGCGTCGAAGGGTTGATAGATAACGAGATGAATCCGGTGGCAAGGGGGAGGGAGACTCAGCAGGCTTCAGGGTATCGAAATAGGTCCGTGTATTCACCCCAGATGCTCCAGTTAACTACTTTTTTGTTTACGACTCGACAATTAACCCCTAAATGCACTTTGTTTCGATAACTACGCGCGAAGGGTTTGATTATTACAGGGTAATTACAAAAGATTGATTATTAATTATTAAATAATAATAATAATAATAGTAATAATAAATACAGGATTGCACCGTTTGGGTTTCGAGCACTAATTACAGATTTTCACTCTTTAAGGTTCTAAACGTAAATGTTAAAAAATATTAATGACGAATTTTCGTGAGATTTGACTAATTTGGCCGTTTTTCCCCGAAACTGGAATTTTGCATGGTCTGGCGTAAAGCAAGATTGGGTATTGAGGAAATTTAAGATAGTTACCATTTCGTTTCCTAGATTTTCTAAAATGAAATTTGTTCACGGAACGCATACATTTTTTTTGTGGAAATGGAACTTGAAATTTATATTTAGGATTTTTTACTTTACTAATATCCAAAGTAATATCCAAAAATATTCTATTAAATTAGAAATAAAAAATTATGCGCTAAAGGGTTAAACGAAACGAGAAGAATTATCCCACGACACCACTTTCTTCGCATCGAGAGGGATGATGGATAACGAAATAATCCCGTATCAGGGGTACCGAAAACAGCCCTTATACTCAATCCGTTAAGTCAATAATCTTTGCTTATGATTCGGGAATTAACCCTTCATTGCATTTAGAGCCAAAGAGGTTTTGGTAATCCCCAAATATCCCACAAAAAACAACCCCGACATAATTTCGTCGTGTCCTGGCTGTTTGCCACTTAATGGAGAGAAATATATGGGATTTTTAGATGTTATTTATTTGGCCATTCGACTTTCTAGTAAATATTTACATGGAAATTAACAAGGAGAGACTATCCCGATGGAATGTAGTCTGGGACGAGATTTAGAGTGGAAACTTCATCCAAATCAACTAAAATTATTTTTATTAGCAAATCTTATAATGCAAAGACGAAGCTATTTGAATTCATTTTAATTGCAAACCTTGCAATACCAAGCCAAAGCAATGATTTTGTATTTTTCTCGCATTTTTAACCCCTTCCGGTCCGATTTAATAATGAAAAACTGTGCAGGAGATAACCATTTAATTTGTATTTTTAACAAAACTTGTTTCATTTTATAATTCTTACATATTCTTAACTAATATCCATTTTTACATATTGTTAAATAATATCAAAAACGGTAAAATTAAGAAAAAATCAAGGCAAACCTTCAATAAGGTTTTGCTTTGATTTTTCAAACCAATAACGAGCTAGACTCGTCATTTTACCGGAAGGGGTTAAGCGAAAAAGTCATACTTGGAAAAATAGAGAAAAATATATTTGCCCTTTCACTTCTGTCGGGATATATTTATCTCAAGCAATGTTCAAAAAATCCTAATTTTTATAAATTCCATTGAAACCATTAATCCCATACAATTTTTTCAAAAACTTTGAAAAATAAAATTTTTTAGAATATACATTTTGTTTTATTACACCTACTAGAGTACATTCCCGTAATTTTTTCTTCTAAAATAAAAATTTTAAAAATCAGGAGTGAAAGGGCTGACACTTTTAGCTGAACTCATCACTTTGTAACCTACACAGCATTTTCAAGTTGAAAATTGAAAATAATGCATTCACGGGTTGAGCCAAACCTACTCTTGCCTCGTATCGAAAGGGTTGATAGATAACAAGATAAATCCAGCGGAGGGTGGGCTTCGGAGAAGGCCCTTATATTTGCTCCAGATGGTCAGCATCGGACTTGGATTTTCCCTCTGGAAGGAACTCCTAGCCGAAGCGATATCGAACCGAGTGTGTAAAACTTCGGTTGGTTGATATATTCTCACCCTCAGCATATTTTTTAAGGGAATATATAGCGAAGGAGTTCTATCTCGGGTCCCTCGGTGGGAGGGTGGGAAGAGGGTTCTTAAATATCGCAATTTCTCAGCAATTTGCCGCACATTTGTTGGGTTGGAAGGAAGGAAGGAAGAAAGGGTCGCTAAAACGGTACCACTAAAGTACCACGATTCCCTTCCTCCCTTCGTCTCCTTTCGACTTCCTATATATTAGTTGTCCTTTTTCTTGTTTGAAAGCTGTATAAAAATAAAATGGAGCTCTAGGAGCAGCGAATATATAGCTGCGCACATGGCTGCGGGATGTACATACAACCGCGAAGCTGCCGTTTTATTCCTACACGTGGGTTTTCCCAAGCTTGAAATTCACCGGCTATGTACGATGTTAAATAAGTAAAAGTCCACGGACCTCTTACGCGGTTACGTAATGGAGAAAATCCCGCACGACGTACGTTATCAACTCGCTTTTTTTTCTTCTTTTTTTTCATCAATTGTCATTCGTTGGCGGAAATTTCCGAATCAGAGAAACGCCGTTTGCGATTTTTTACCTGGAATTTTTGGACACACAGAAACCGAAATCGTCGGGGCTCGAAAATCGCGGCATTCCCGCTATCGGAAATAATTGCGATACAAAGGGAAGCGAACTAATGGTGATGTTGTACAGGAAATTGCTATTTGTTGGCGCAAACTACCACCGCGTCGCTAAACTGCAAATTGGAAAATTTTCTCTTGGAAATTTCCGGCCCAGAAAGTTCGAAACTTCACGTGCATCCTTGTGATTTCATCCCCCTGGTATTAGGATCAATTGCAACGGAGAAGGAAGGTGATTGATAGAGACCCTGTATAAAAAATTGCGCAATTTTTTTGTCGTTGAAATTTGGTGACGGAAACTACTATATCATTCAAATATAAATTAAAATTTTTTTTTTCTGAGAAGTGCCTTAGAAAATCTGTTGCAAGAACCTGAAAATTTCATTTGCATCCCTACGATTCGATCTCTACGTTGTCAGTTTAATTTAATTTCATTGATTTTGGTTAGAATCTTTGCGCATCTTACATTTTGGCACTGTTTGTACATTTGTACTTGCACATTACTTTGATTTGTTATATATATATTTTTTTTCGCGTCTATTTTATAATAAATCATGATTTATTATAAAATAGACGTGAAAAAAATAGTATAATAAAAAAAAATAATAATAATAGTAATAATAATAATACAAACGTATTATTATTATTTTTTTATTATAGTTTTATAAAGACAACGATTTTTTCTATTTACAGTGTTCGCGGGTTGAAGGAGTTGTCCCAAATTCTTTGAGGATATTATTATTATTTTGCGAACACGCAAAATAATAATAATATCCTCGCAAGAGGATGTTTTATTACATTTATTATATTTACTACATATAGTTACATTTATTATTATTTTTTATTTATTATTATTTACAATTATTATTTATAATTATTTATTTATTATGAATACATTTATTATATTTACAATAAAATATCCTCGCAAGAGGATATTTCATATACGAAACGAGGAATACAGAAGGAAACGAATTAGTTGGGAAGTTGTAGAGAAAAGTGTAGGGTTTACTCGCCTCCTTGAAACGCGGGAGGAGAAAATCTGGATCCCATACCGACTCTTCTCTCTAACAGGAATCTTTATCTCTGCGTGTACTACATACGTACGTATCCATATCGGATCCACGTACGTATATGGACAGCCGACTTGTTGAAGCCACTATAGCTCAGGACGAAATCAGCGTCAGATTCAGAAAATTTCCCGCACATTTTAGCTTTCTTATTGCACAAGCGTGAATCTGAGCCTAACTGTAACCGAGTCTAATTTTGGCTTACTTACGGGTAAGGAAGGGTATGGGTATATGCGCGTACACGCTTGTGCGTAAAAGCGAGTAAATGAAAACGGGGATGCGTGTATGTGGAAACAAACAACTTTTTATATTTTTCATTCAATTTCCCTTTTGCATTTATATTCCCAGTTGGGAATCTCGCCAAGTTGGAGTAAATCCTACTTTTTTTTTTTCATCTTACACTTTTCGCCAGTCTCAAATGGCTAAATCGTTTTTCAGGTGCATTATCCTGTGCATATAGAATTCTTTATTTCATTACTTTAGAACAGTGATTCCCAAAGTGGTCTATATCGACCCCCAGGTATTAACGACGACCTATAAAGGGTCCGTGTGAGGGAAAAAAAAAATTGGGGGGTAAACGGGGGTCCACGATAGTCGATCTCATTTATTTAATTTTTTTTTATTTTCCGAAAAAGATGGCAAGTGGTCTACGAGACAAAAAAGTTTGGGGACCTCTGCTTTAGATCTTATAACCATAAATTTGTCCCATTAGCTAATTTCTTAACCATAATATCACTGTCACTAAATTTAAACTTGCATTAGTTAAGATATACACGGGCAATATAAATTCTAATTATAATAATTATTATCATTAACTATTTTATTTGTTTGTATCATCTTATATCTAACTACTCCTGTGAAACCCATCGTCCTACAATTTTCAAGACATAACAAATGTATTATTATTATTAATACTTTGCCGTCCGCACGTCTGATCGGGATTCTTTCGTTTGGCGCCGGTATAAATCTTTATGTACGACACCAACGGGGTGCCACCGGCGCTTGTCCGATAGTTTTCGCATGGCACCAACATGGTGCCACCGGACGGCATAGTGTTAATAATTGTAATAACTATAAAAGTAGTAAGGTGAATGTCCCTATTAGTGACCATGTGAGACTGTCGCATAAGTTAACGAGAAAGAAAAATATTTAAAAATGATTAAAATCAAGAAACAATTATACTCGACTCAAGATTAATCATGTTTCTATGTAAAAACTTTGTTTACTCGAGATTTAAACATAATCCAATAAATATCGAAAGAGAAAATGCAGGCCATGCAGAGGTATGCAATAGCGACCATCTGATTCGAAATTACCAATCTTTTTCGGAATCCACAAATAGCGCGACCCTCATTAATCGTTCACTGATAATTTTACGCGAAATTGATTTTCAGTATTCATTTTTGACGACGGGACAAAGCTGTCATTGTATCTCGACAAACGCCAGATCTGCCGATTTGTGACTTTTATGCAGTCGATTTGCCACTGATGGCGATAAAAATACCCTTTTTCACGTTTTAAAGAGCCTTTGTTTTTGAAATATCACTGAAACTATATATCAATCTGTGGCCAAATAATCCCCTAACATGATAAATATTCTTTTCTACTGAAGAAAAATTACTTACAATTTTTTTTTTTTAATTTAATAAAAGTTCGCGAGCGGTCAAAACAGGATCATGGCCACAAACAGGGACATTTATCTTAACAGTAGTAGTGATAATAATAGTAGGAACAATAACAACAACAACAACAATAACAACGGAGATAGTAATAATAATAATAATAATATTAACATTAATAATAATAATTATATTAATATTAATTTTAATATTAATATTAATTTTAATATTAATATTAATTTTAATATTAATATTAATTTTAATATTAATATTAATTTTAATATTAATATTAATTTTAATATTAATATTAATTTTAATATTAATATTAATATTAATAATAATAATAATAATAATAACAAAAATAATAATTATGCATTTCAAATGAAGAATCAAGAATATTTTGAATTTCAGGGCGTTATAGAAGGAGGGAGGTCATGCGAAAAGGATGACGATTGTCTGAAAAACAAGCAATATTGTTACGACGTGTCGGGTGAATGTGTTGATTACACCAAGTGCAATTGGTACAACCGGCTGGAAGCTGAAATTCCCGCTCGGAACCCCTCACAATGTGGCCCGTGTCTCGCAGGGTGAGTAACGAGTATCAATTTTTCCAGCGAATTCGTTGTTTTCCGAAGAATTTGATTTTATTTTATAGTCAATCCCCGGTATTAACGTTACCGTTTCCCGTTTACAGGTATTCTCCAGAAGTTCTGGGCACGGGGGAAAAAAGGTCCTCGTGTACAAAGATGAACGCCACAAAAATTGATATGGGTGAGTCTCTGAAAATTTTGATATCCGTTTTATCGAAAGCGCGGTATCGAGTTTCTCGTCGATATCGAATTAAAAGCACATTTCTCTCCCTTGTAAAAATGTCCCGTAACAAAAGCAATTTGCGAAGTTATTATTTTCTCTTTGGTTTTCGGGAACCCGAGATTAAATGTTCCGTTACACGGAATTTTTTTTTTTTTTTCCACGAAAATAACAATCGTAATACGAAAATATAGAAACGGCGAAAAAAAAATTGTTGATGAAACGATACGAAGATTTTTTTTTCAAATTTTGCGAAAAAGTTTGGGATCCCTCGCAGCTAGTGAAAATCCTGTAAATGCTGAAATCCGTTGCAACGAATATTACAAATTTATTTGGACGAAGTTTTTCAAAAATTCATATGGATACAATGGAAAATTTGAACTTGTCTATTGTTATCGGATTTACCTATTTTGTTTGGTTGAAGATTTTCAAAATGTACCACAAAACTGTGTTTAGTAGTTATATTTTTTACATGACACACTAATATTTATTCATGTCCATTTTATTCTATAAACTATACAAAAATATGATGTTTTCCTTTCTCATTATAATCATTTTTGATTTTTGGACATTCCGTATAAATTAGAATTTTGTGAGGGGGGGGGGGGGGGGGTGCATTAGATGTGATTTTTGTAGAGATATCACTTTTCATACATGAATTTGTCTGAATTTATTTGCACCAATGGTGTTTTTTTAGGGGTAACACATTTTTCTTTTACAGAATCCGATGGATCCAATGGTGAGATGATTATGTGGACCACAGTAATTGTGGTGTTTTGCTTTGTTGCATTAATCGCCGTCTTCTTATCCTTCAAGAAACGTAAGTATCGGCGGAATGGATTTTTCGTAAATAATACTCTTACGAAATCAAATCTTCTTACAAACTTTATGATATTTACAGAACGTATGCTTAAGAAAGAAAGAAAGAAAGAAAGAAAGATATTTCCGATATATATCGATTTGAGTGTATGAACGGAAAGCGATGGAAGGATTTCACGAAAATCCAATTCTCTCTCTCCCTCAGGAATTAAGTCTCGAGGGAAACCATCGAGAACCGTCTTTTGGCTTGACTTCAAATTGAACTTGTAATCTTTCAACAAATTCTCGTGTTTCTTTTGAAGTAACGTATTTATCGAAATTTCTCTCTTCGCTCGCACATGTAACAAATTCAATGCACATAACAACAACAAAAGCAACAATAACTGCAACATTGTCTTTCATTCTTTGCCAGTTCAAGTCAAATCAAATGAAACAATTCACTGTCGAAATTTCTATCACGAAAAATGTGTATCTAACTTCTACAGAACCCTGAAAAAAAAAATAGTCTAGATTCCAACTAAATCGGCGTAATTGGAAAAAATAAAGTTGATTCAATTGCAATGACAATGCGTCAAATATTCGATAGTTTTCTTTGAGAAATTTTGTCACTGGTTCAGTGACGAAATTGGATGCACCAACTATCAAATATTTGTGGCAGCCCGTGACAATTTTGTTCTTGAATCAATATTTTTTTTCCGTGAAGATACTCACTTCCATCCTCTTAATACTTTAGCTGCTTTCTTGTAACAAAAATTTGATCAGCACTTACTTTTGCTATCATACTTTCCTCCTTTCTACTTGGTCTCAGTAAATACGAAACATTTTTCTCCAGTTTCTCGACTTTTTCCGCTGGAGCGTTTCCTTGGAACGTTGTTGCAACCGAAGCATATTTTGGCAGGAATTCCAAAACTCTTTTGTAGGTGAAATTTAAGGGACGTGATTCCATAATTTCGGTGGATCGATTAGCATATTGCCGACTTGCAATTTTTCTGCAAAATTTTCTTGTTCGACAGAAAATGTTCATGGTATTCATTTATTTCCAGAAGTGTGAAATTAACTCGCGATAGTTTTTTCGGTTAAAGTAGAATTATTACTTTTCAACAAATGTATCAATGATATTTACCAAATATATCAAAAATGTTAATGCATTACTGTCTATTAACTAATATTTTGTGTACGACGAGAAATTTCCATGATTTTCATTTATTTCAAGAAGTGTAAAATTAATTAATCCGCAGAAATTCGTTCTGTTAAAATATAATTACGATATTTTAACAAATGTATTAATTGTATTTACCAAATATATTAAAAATATTCACACATTACTGCCTATTAATTATCGCCAATTGAATGGGTCACCTCAAAAACGTTGTAAGGTAGAAATTGCAAATTGTTCATAAACCCCCGAAAAAGAAAAAAATAACCTGATGGATTTTTTAAACAATTTTTTTTAAATGGATGGATTAAAAAAAAATATCAATCAGGTTATTTTTTCCCATTTTCGGGGTTTTTTGAACAATTTGCAATTTCTACCTTACAACGTTTTTGAGGTGACCCATTCAATTATTACACTGCGTTACTATCACAAATAATCATATTATCATCAATTTCCGTTTTTCGCCGGCAATGTGTTAAAAATTTCGAGTTCCTCTTTAATCAAACGCTTTTTTTGCCAACGACGTTCGACGCTTCAACGTCGCGACTTTACCTGACAAAGGCGAATCTTTTTTCAGGGTGCAAAGCAGGAGGTAATCGCAAAGAAAAGAAACGAACTGACGTTTCCCTTTTTGGACCGAGTGCTCCCCCGCCTCCGGAGAGTAGTAAGTATTTCGATTTCTACGGTTTCTCGCCGCTGGAGAATCTCAAGTTTAACGAAATATTCTTCATTTGCAGGTCCGTTCGTTGGAAGGGGAAGTCAGGCGCAATACTCAGTGATGAACAATAATAAGGCTGAAAATAAAGATCTCAATAAATTAGTATCCGCTGTGCCTTGCAAAGATCCCGCTTGGGTTCGAACGAATCCCAATTATGGACATCAGTCGAACGAACCCGCTGCCGGGTCCTTCGACCAGCCTTTACAACCGGTGGCGATCCTCCAGCCGGAGGAAGACACCAACCCCAGTTCTTGGACACCGGGGTAAGCAATTAACGATTTTTTTTTGGGGGGGGGGGGGTCGGTATTTTTGGCGATTTCTCTCTTAAACGAATAAAATTTTTCCTTCGTTACTTTTTTGGTCCACGACGAATTTATTGAGAATTTTTTATACGTTTACGTCTCACCAACTAATACAGTGCTCCTCAAAGAAGTAGAAAAAATTGTTTGGCGTCACACTTCTGATTTTTGTTTTAAAAAATAGTGAATATTTTGTCGTCCGATGGTACCACGTTGGTGCCATGCGAAAACTATCGGGCAAGCGCCGGTGGCACCACGCTGGTGTCGTACAGAAAGGTCTATACCGGCGCCAAACCAAAGCATCCCGATCAGACGTGCGGGCGGCAAAGTGTTGATATTTGTATTTTTTGGTAACGAAGGGATTAGATTGCCGCTTGGCCATTCCAGTGGCTCGGGTATTGGCCAGACGTTTTTATTTTATTGCCAGACAAAACAGGAGTATGGCATAGAATTAAATTTTACAGTTTTAACGGCCACCCTGTATTTAGCTGGTGAAATGTAAACACGTAAATAATTTCAATAACTTCATTTCAAACCGAGGGACTAAAAAAAGAGGTCGATAAAAAAAAGACAACAATTTTTTGCAAAATGTTTGTTTTTGCAAATGTTTTTTTAAAAATATTTTTTTGCAATGGACCTTTCAAAAAGCTTTTTTAATAACCGGATATCTTCTGCGCTTTTTAAGGTTTCATTCCGAAATTTACCCTCTATCCATCAGTTTAATCGAGATTTTCGACACGATTGATGGATTTTTTGGAATGGAAAATGATTAAAATCATTTTTTTTTCTCTTTACAGGCAAGCAATGACCGTCCAAGTACCGCTCAGACCGTTTGCTCAATTTAGTAACGAACAAAATGATAATAACGTCAATTCGAATTTAGAGCCTTCTTGCTCATTAGAAGGAGTAAGGGTAGATAGCAATAGTGGAGGGAATCCAGCAGACGGTGGCGAAACACCGGATAATGGGAGTCGCGTCAGAACGTCCAACGTTTTGATTTCTCAAAAAATCACGATGAATTTAAATGTATTGAATAGCGATTATTGAGGATTAGTAACTTTTTAAGTTGTGATATATTTATATTAAGAACGACATACTTACCATATCGTACACTTTATACCATTTTTATACGTTTCTTATGCAAATAAGAAAAAAAACATGCATATTTTACCGCCCCCGAGGCCTTCGTCGTTTGTCAGTCGCGATAAATCTTCGAAAGAATAAGAAAAGTAGCAATATTTCAATAAAAAACTCACATATCAAAATTCTACAATGTAAAAAGGGCGATGTCTCTTCGATTTCAGCTTCGAAGCTGAAAATTGTTATTTATTTTGCACGAAAAAAAGCGCTTCCTTTGTAATTTTCTTCAAATTTAGCGTCGATCCATTTTTGTAAAAATGGTTCGAAAAATCGCGAGATTTTGTTATTGCTTTTTTATTTTTAGCCCAGAATTTGGATACGTAGATATTTTTGGTGTAAAATCGACCACACGAATAATTGATATAATTGTAATTTTTAATCATATGATTTTCCTCCCAAATCCTGAAAGGGAAATCAAGAAATTTGAAATTAGAAAAAGTTTGGAATCTTTGAAAAAAGAACAAAAATAAAATCGTCGCATATTTTTTAAATGATTTGGATCTATTTTTTTCCGTCCATTTTTTTACTGAAAAATGTCTACTAATATTTCTATTATCTGTGTGGTCAATTATGATAAATATCTATATATATACTTCTGTTTTAATATCATATGACGAACGAATGCGACGACTACTCATTACAAAATAAGCATTGACAGAATGAAATCCAATGAATGAAACTCAAACGAGTCCTTCTCTCGAGTACATACGATTCATGGAGCGAAGGCTTTAAAGTACCTCCACAGGAGGAGGAGGAGGAGGTGGTACTGAACTATTGTCAGGGATACCCATAAGTAATCAATTATTTCAAAGCCAAACGCCGCACATTAGTCCAATGCTTTTTGTTGTATTTATTCAAACAAACAAAAAATAGACGACTTATGGGTACCCCTGGTATCACTGTAGGTAATAGTTACGAAACAAATATGAAACATTTCACAAGAAGCTTTTATTTACATTATTTCTGATTTCTTGTTTTCTCTGAATTCCTTCTTTTTGTTCACTCTATTACTAAGTTGATATCAGAATTGCATTCGAAAAACCACAGATGGACCGATTGATTGATCGATCAATCGATCGATCGGATCGGATCGATCTTCTCTCACCGATGATCGTTTTGTCATGGAATGGATTTGCATAATAAATATGAGTGTTTTATCGAATACAAATTAGTACAAAAGTCTCCCTATGAGCGTCGACTTCGAGGTTCTTTGTAAAGAAAACAAAAAGAAACATGAGTGTGAGGGACGGCGAAAACTGAAACAAAGTCGTGTAGTTCTAATTAAAGGAAATGAGGTAAAGGAGCCTCTCGTATGGAAAAGCCAAATTGCTTTGTGTTTCTTATTGAAGGTCTCCGTAATTACCAAGATCTACAAATTGAGTCGAAGAATGGCAAGCTGTGATATATTTGCAATTTGTCATTGTTATATTTTAGAAAATTCAGATAACTAAGATATTGAATGTATCGGAAAAATTCTAAAGTCGATTCCAAGATGACGTAAAATTACGTCAACCGGCTACCGAAAATGGCAAATGAACAAAATTATGTAAATTTACATCTATTTGTAACCGGAAATGCAACAATGACACATATTTGAATGTTTTGTTATAAATGAGAAAATTTATAGTACAAAATTTTTGTTAAACTCGAAAATTGCTTGTCAACCCTAAACCAGAAACGGCAATTTAAAAATTGTATGAATTTATATCAGTAGGTAACTAGAAATGGCATATTGAGATTGACGTAAATTTACGTTAAACGGCAGTTGTTGGTAAAAATGACGTAAATTTACGTCAAACGGCAATTACTGGCAAAAATGACGTAAATTTGTGTCGAAGAGAAATAGTTGGAATAAAAATACGTAGAATTACGTCGGTTGTGACCAAGTTTGAGAGCTTTCAATCAGAAACTCGGGAAATTGAATTTTCGAATACGATGGTTTACCCCCATTTTCCTTTTTCTACCGGTTTTCTGGGAAACAAACGGAACCTTACGGGTATCTATCCTTCTGTAACGTCGAACGATGCGATGATAAACATACAAGTTTCATTTTCATTCAAAGTGTTTAAATTGTACCGGTTTTTGCGGTTAACTTCGTTATCTCTTCAATTGTACATATATATAACATATACACGTGCGATAAGAAACGGGAAGAAGGCTTTTGTCTGTTGCCTTCTTCGTTTTTGTAGGTACATCGTTGGCAAATTTCTCGCCTTTTAAAATTGGTTTGCTATAAAATGCTTTTTCTTTTCTTCCCTAATCAGAGTGACTAACCGGCTTTTTCTCGCGATATCGTACGGTTTTCTTTTTGTTTTCCGTGGGAGCATCTTGTATCGGTCCGTCGTAATATCGAATCGCAATTCCAGCGTGGCGGATTCGAGCGCAACTTCCAAAGCTTAGGAATCACGCTCCAGTCCGCTTCCGGCACAAGAAGCGGCTCGCGTCCCTTTGTTTCTCCCTTCCACACCCTTCTTCCCATTGTTTACACTTACAGTATTTATATTTAAATAGAAGAGCTGTTTTTTTTGTTCGTTCTTTTTTTTTGTTTCCCCGCATCAATTCGCAATTGCGAAATTGCGCAATTAATTTCTTACCGTATAGCGTCTCTCTCTTTCTGTCTCTCGTAAAGTATTTTATTCGTCTTTGAATATTTAAATTCTTACATTTCGTACCCTGAATCTTATTCTTAGATACAATTTAACGATTTATATAACGAAATCTTAATTCTTACAAGAGGAAACCTTCGTGTTTGTCGTTCATTTGTTTCCCCTTTTCCGTTTTAACCGAAATTATACTGTACAAATGCCGCGTTTTTAAATGGTACGAATCACCCTTTTTTTTGGTCGCTCGTACAACCCCGCAATCGCCAATTTTCTTGAACACTTTGGATTTGCAAAATTCATCGATTTTTCGTTTTTGGACCCCGTTTGGCAATTTTCTTTTTCTCGTTTGGTGTATCACGTTTTTTATTTCCTTTTTTGTTTCTAACGAAGTCAGTAACTCGCATTTTGATTTTTATTTCGCAACAAACCCAACAATTTCCTCCATTCTTTATTTCGCAATTATTGACACT
Source organism: Gasteruption jaculator (assembly GCA_949825005.1). Lineage (NCBI taxonomy): Eukaryota > Metazoa > Arthropoda > Insecta > Hymenoptera > Gasteruptiidae > Gasteruption > Gasteruption jaculator. Next base: position 7,502,979 of record OX463765.1, on the reverse strand, counting down.
GCCGTCCCCGCGCGTCTGTTCGAGATTCTTTTGTTTGGCGCCGGTATGAATCTTTATGTACGACACCAACGTGGTGCCAGCGGCGCTTTCCCGATAGTTTTCGCATGGCACCAACGTGGTGCCACCGGACGGCATAGCGTTAAGATGATGACAAAGAACAGGACCAAAATTGTAAAATATGTATCTCTGAAATTATTTGGAAACCGCAACTGAAATTTGAAATTTGGGAATCAAAGGATCTCCATCAAATATATAGGAAAGTCTCTCGATCGCTAAATTAAAAATTCCCGAAAATTAGAAGGAAAAAGTGTTTATGATTACAAGGAACAGAAATGGTTCCTTTCAATTTTCTTGGTTCCAGAGAAAACCCAGATTCAAATTTGAAATGTTGCGTTTCCAAACGAATGGGGAGAAAAGGGTTAATAATTTTTGTTTCCACTCTTCGGTATCAATTGAAGGGGGAAATAAGAAAAATTTGACGTTTCAGTTTTATTTGTTCCCAAGAAGCACCACACTGGAATTTCATATTTTTATTTTCAAACAATTAGGGAAAAATGGTTTAAAATTTTTTCCACTCTCTTGTCCCACTTTAAGGGGACACAAGGAAAGTTAAAAAACGTTAATTTCAATTTTATCAAATCGCAGGGGCCAAAAAGGAAAGGAATTTTCAATCCGGTGGAAACGAAGCAGGGATATTTCACTGATTTGCAAATAACTCGAAATCAAAATAAAAATTTGGATGTAATTTGGTATTTCCTGAGAATCAAATAAAACCTTGAGGATTGGAAAATTTTACAAAATTCCACTTATTTTCCTTCCCACTTTTTATAATAACAATGGTAATACGAAATTTCCTACGCGTGGCATGGAAACAAAAAAGGAAACTATGTATCATTAGAAGGAACAAAAAAAGACCGCTTTTTGCTTTGCAAACAATTTGCTCTCCATTGAATGCTCGGTAAAAGCAAAAAATAAAAAGTGTCGCTTTGGAAACACTTCCAGTCTTGAGTTTCGTGTCGGATTTTATCATTATCCCCTGATTTGTGAGACGGGAACCCCCAAAAAAAAGAAAGAGAGAGAGAGAGAGAGAGAAAGCGAGTGAAAGAGAAAGAAAGTTTAATTTCAGAGGAACAAAACGTTTCTTGGAACATTTTTTTTCTTTCATTCGACACTGCGAAAACAACGCAAACAAAAAAAAACAATAATATCAAAGGATTATTCTTGAGTTTCTATGGGCGTTTCATCGCATCGAAAATTTGTATTTCACACCACGGGAATGTCAGAACTTTAGTCACTTTTTTTTTTTAGGACACTTTGATCAGCGGAATTGTATCGTAAGAGGTTTTAGAGAACAGAGCGCTTTGTTAGTACAATACTAGAGAAAAGCTCGTAAAAAAGAAAAAAAAAGCGAGACAAAGAGAGGACAAGGGGAAGAGGGGCAAGAATATTATAGAAGTAAAATAAGAGAATATTTTCATCTTGGAAATAAAATCACGCGGCAAAGGGTAGAGAAAAGGGTGGAAAATATATGAAATGGTTGATTCTTCGAAGAATCCGTGTCTCCACGTACGAGAGGCACCGATTCTTTGACGAATCTCCATCGGATACGATAAAGGGCGAAGCGTGCTTTGAATTTGCGTTTATGAAATTGATGTTTATCGAGATTCGAAGGGGGAAATTTTTCCCTTTGGAGGAAATCAAAAGGCGAAAACCCATCTCGAATGGGAATGCGAATTTTCGATACATTAATTTCGATGCGGTAGCAAGAGACTAATTTCAGTCGGAAAGGAATCAAAGTAGAATTTCGACATTGTCTATTTTCCTTTTTGTCTTGACTCCGCTGCTTTGTCATTGTTCGTTAGTTTTTTTTTCCTGCTTTTTTCGATTCCCAGGTCTTTTGCTACCGCGTTCACGAATCGAAAATTCGCCCGGGGAACGTCATTCGAAATTGAAAGATCCCAATGGGGAAAAATAAAAATAACGTATAGCGGAATCGGGAACGAATTCGGAAAGAAAAGGCAGAATTTTTTGATATACCGGCAAAGGAAAACAGTGTCGTTTTAACCCTAAAGCGACCGGGTGGGGTCCAACCGGACCTCAGAGCGCGTTCAATACGATTTTCCGATTAATACTTGAAAAAACAGACAAATCGCTCTTTTTCAATAAGAAAAAAAAGCTTTACTTTCCCTAAAATTCATCGAAAAAATGGAATTCTTGACATTAAACTTATCCAATTCTAAATTGTAGAAATATCCCTTCTTTGACCGTAGGTTTCAAATAAATGTATTGATTTCTTCAGTCTTTCGATCTTTTTTTTTTCAGTGATTTATTAACTTCCACGACGACCGGAGACAGATAATTTAGAAAAACGCGCCGAGTTTTTTTTAGTGCCGTGCGTTGCCGATTAAAAAAAAAAGAAAAGGAATGCAACGACAGTGCCAGAACCCTGGAGAGGAAAAGGCAGGGCCTTCCACACTATCCCCGAGACGCCCGGTCGCAGAACAAGCAAAGATGTCGGTCGAGACGGTTCGCGTAGCAGTACGAATTCGACCATTAATATCATCAGAGATGGAGAAAGGGTGTCAACCGAGCGTTATTTGTTCTCCCGATTCAAATCAAATTGAAATTCGTAATTACCTTCAACTATGTTCTCTGTCCTGAGACCGACCAGCAAGAATGTTACAGTACTGCTGTGAAAAACATGATCAACAATTCGTTCGAAGGATACAACGTTACGATCCCAGCAAAAGACCGAAAGACTGAAGAAATCGATACATTTATCCAATTCTGTCAAAAAATGTGTGGAGTCCACCTGGCCACATATATTTCTACGTTTTACCTGGTCGCTTGAGGGTTAACGCCGAATAATTGGAAAGAGGCATTTCGATAAGACTTCGACTTAGAGTCATTACATTATAAATAACGAAACGACGAAATCGCCGAATCGTATAAACGAACAAATTGGATTATTGTCTCATCGAATTACTTCTACTCAAATCGGGCTTTCAATCCCCGTAGTTTTCATTCTACGAGAAGAGGAATCCTTAAAGTAGAATCGCTGAGATTCGGATCGTTAAAAATAACAATCCTATTATTAAATGTCAGAGAAAGACTCCTATTTTAGTGATTTTCTCGTACTCTCTCACTCTCTTTCTCTCTCTTTCTCTCATTATTTCTCTTTTTCCTTTTTTTTTTGGTTGTACCGACGAAACCGACTTCGTTTTCGTCAACAAAGAATCAATTTCGCAAATACTGTCAAATTCGTTTGTTTCACCGCTGCAATGGTACTGAGACGGTGTATTGTTCCACGTAGAGAACCGTGCTACGAATTTTCCGAAACTTTCTACAACCGCAGAGAAAATTCTGCGAGTTCGTAGATTCTCGTTAGAGTCGAAGAAATTTTCGAGGCGCCGAAAATGAAAATATTGGATTATTGGTTCCGTGGGAACCGTAGCGACTTTGCAAAATGAATCTACCGATTTTCTTGAGGAAATTGTGAAAACTTTTCTGGAATTTCCCGGTTCTATACAAGAGTTTAATTGGTTATATTCGGATCCTCGATATTTGCAATTTTTTTTGGGGGGGAAATTTCATAACAAGAATTCTCGACGTGCTAGAATTTCCAGGCTTGTGGAAGTACGTTTTCTATGTATGTCAATTATGAGAATTTTCTGAAGTTTCCTTTGGAAGCACTTCAAATTTGTAAGTTAATTTATTCGAAACCTGAGAATTTCTTCAAAAAAAAAAATTCAAGAAAATCTTCAAAAAAATCTCTTCCAGAGAAAGCTAACAAGTTCGTGCAGCTTTCTGGAATCTCTAGAATCTCGAAGACTCTCCAGTCTATAAAAATCATCAGAATATTTTGAAATTTTGTTTCCAAATATTGAAACTTGCAAAAATTGCTAGAACCTCTGGTTATAAGAATTTTAGACCATCAATTCCAAAAGAAATTTAAGAGACTTTTTCATGAACATTTTAAAATTTATGAAAAAAAAAAATAAGGAACGTTTATTTACAGAAAAAATTTGGAAATTCCTTACTCTCTTGAAAGTCACACGATCGAAGGTCTCTAAAATAGGTTTCTCATTTGTATGATGGAAATGCTGAAGTACGTTTCACCCTTAACAGTTAACGTGGGGTCTTTCGTGCTATGAAATAAAAATTGATATTTCGCAAACCTTGCGAGAATTTATGGGAAAAAAAATAAAAGAATTTTTTTTCCTTAACCGGTCGAGTCCCAAGCAGCGCAATCGCGCTGTTCAATTTTATCTCGAGAAAACCCAGCTACACTTCAAATGTAAGGAGAATGAAGGGCGGTCGCGCTGTTCGCGATAGTGTTTTTTCAATACCCCTTGGGACTCAAACGGTTAAAAAAACCTTTTGAATTTATCAGTACACTCGAAACTAGCTCCCAGAAGTTTTGCCGCAATTTGAATAGCAAAAAACATCACAAAACCCCATGTTGAATGTTATGGATACTAGAAAGAAACAAAAAGGGTTGAAATACTTCCAATTAAACCCCGGGAATTTCGCAAAACGCCTAAATAATCACTTCTTTCACACACTTCTTTCTGTTCGCTAATTTCGCTCTATAAAACTTAAAATATACAAAATATTACACTTTCTCTCTCTCTCTCTCTCTGTCTCTGTTTTTCCCTCTCTTCGCTTGTGTTTCATTAAAGTTCACAAAAGCATTCCCAACCTCAGCCGCATTGTTCTTTGAACTTCGAAATTGTTTGCAAATCTTGCAGGCATTTTCCTCACTTTTGCCGAACTACACGAAACTCCCGCACGTCGAAAGGAGCCGAAACTAACTAACTCACTCACTCCTTTGCGAATTTCACCCCCTTTCCACCTTCTTGCATTATTACCCTCTTCGTTATCCCCGTCGTACCCTCTCAAAAATTTATCACCCACGCTCACCTGCAAACAAAACCGTCTCTTTTCGATTCGCGACGATTGCAGTCTCACACGCCCTCGCTCGCTTTCTAGCTCAGCTAGGGGTGTCTTATCGGGCTCGCGATAACAACACCAGGGGGGTTTCGGCTATAAGTACCGATTGCCAGGCAAAGTACAAAACGTCAAATTGATATTGTGAAAATATTCGTTCGTCCATATTTTTTTTTTCGATACCTTATTACACACACACACATATCCATACACATGCACACACACACAAAGAAACGGTTCACGCTCGCTTTCTACCCCTGATAAGAGCCTTTCGGTCAGTTTTTGGGTCGAGGACTCGACGAGACCCCTTTCGTTTTTTTGTTTTTTTTTTTTTACGGACGAAGGGAGATGTCGTCCAGGTGGTGAAATTTAGGACGAAATTAGGACACGCGCGAAAAGCATAGCGTGTATGCGTACGTGTGTGTATGTGTGGGTTTGTGGGAGTGACTTCCTAAAACTTAACTACGAGTATAAATAAATATAGTCTATCGTTTAGCACATTTACACGACATATTGATAAAAACGTGGTGATGATGTTGGTGACGTTGTTGCTGCTGTTGTTGTTGTTGTTGTTGTTCGAGTCTCTTCTTATACGGGCAAATAGGAATTTTTATACACAGGACGTTAGCACCTATCTTACATCATGTAAGATAACGTGACTTTCGGTATTTTTTTTTGTTCTTATTATTATAAATAATTTCCTTCAAGTTTCTCCTCGTCTTCTTCATCTTCATCTCCTCCTTTTCCTTTTTTTCCCTCCTTCCTTCAATTAGATTCATTCTAGTTGCGATACGCTGCAAAGGACAACGGTTGAATCCATTCCAGCAGAACTCTTCTGACCCATTAACAGCTTTTAGTTGACGATCAATGCAATCTGCAAGAAGAGAAGAACACGAGAGATTAGAGATTCCTGTGATACAGATACCAGTGAAGTCTCTCCGACCCTCCGCGAGGCGGGTACATTAAAGACACACCCTCAAGCGTATGGGGTGTATTTTACCCCGAACGTTATACCTTTCATAAAAAAAAAAAAGATATCGTTCGAATTGAAAAATAAAAACTTTGAAATCATACCTCGTCTTTTTCGTGACAGTGGCAGATTCGAATAAAATAAGAAATTATCTTTTAAACTTGGATGATTTATTAGAAAAAACACGAATATTAAATATACATATATATTTTTAGAGGGTTACAGAAAATGTAACGTCACGCAGGGTTGGAAAGTGGAATAATGAATCGTCTTTTTGAAAAGTTAATCCACATTCTCTCCAAGTTTTGTAAATAAGTAAATATTGTATGTAAATCAATCGGAAATGTTTCGATATTATTTGTTGATATTATTAGTATATTTAAAATAATTATATATTTTGGCATGTCATTTTATAATATTATATTATCTATGTTGGAATTATTGATATATTTAAATTCCGATGTCATCGAGAGTGGCAATTAATCTTTCTTCGGATTTTTAATGTTAATTGATTGTTTAACACGTTAAGTGCCACGTCAAATTTACGCGAATCCCTATTCACGCCACGTGGGTCGTAAGGGTATACGCTATTGCTTTTGTCATAACCAGCGCGGCCTGAACGGAAAGTTTAGTGTCGGTTACCGGTGACCGACATGGCAGTTAGCGTGTTAATTGTAGGTAATTATTTATTAATACTTATTTCTGCTAAAAGTATCAAAAGACACCTTCCATTGTTTTCGTTTGGAATTACTTTCCAAGTTTAATTTAATTATTTTTTTGATATCAACAAAAGGGAAGTGCTTGGTATTGAATAAAAATTGATATTAGGGTGTCCCAGAAGTATTTTCCGCGCCACGCTATGTATAACCTCGAGCCGGAAAGGAAGAAACTTATGGGACATCCTAATACTGTTTGAAACGCTATATTTATGGTTCCTGATTATTGATTACCTGCAAGGAGGGAAAAAATAGTGTGAGTTGGTAATAAATCAGGGAGGATTAACCCTCTATAATGTCAGTCAGGGTTGGAAAGAGCGTGAATTTTTGTTTAAGAAAAACGAAATAAACGAATCGACTTTGAAAATTTAATTCTAATTTTTTTTCAGTTTCTGAAACGCCAAATATTATACTATTTATTGGCATTGTCGATATATTTAAACTTTGATGTCATCTAAGACTGCAATTTATTCATTTTTTTTTCAATTAATTACTTATTGTAAATTGATTCTTCGATCTTAGATACTTTGTTACTAATAATTCTCTCTATATTATCACTTTCATTTTTGAGATTATTTGAATTTGTTTCTTCGCGTCGTTATATCAAAAATGAATTTTAAAATATTAATTTCTGGCATTGTCGCCAACTTAAATGAATATTTAAACGGAAACAAAGAAGAACGGTAGGTGGACCACGGTAAGTTTGAAATCCAGATTGAAAATTTAATATAAACCAAGGGAATGTATTTTGCAAATCTTATAATACCAAGGCAAAGCGAGATTGCATTTTTTACAGGGAACGAGTAATACATGAAAAAATAACCAAAGCGACCTGGATTTGAACCAGATACTTTTGCTTCTCCGTAGCGAAGCTCTGTCCAACGGAGCTATCGCGGTCACGGAATAATACTCTTCCACGTACCGCTCTCTACATGCTTGTTCATAGTTAACCACCAGTAACTTTCGAGGAACTAAACTTCTATATTTAAATTCTGAAGCCACCTAAGGTTCAAATTGGATTTTTCTAATTAATTATGCAGTGTGAGTTAATTCTTTTATATTAGATGATTGATAACTATTTCCTCTATATTATCAAGGTCATTTTCAAGATATTTTGTGTAACTTTGGATATAATTGTAATTTTAGTAACTTTAGTGAGGGATAAGGGTCCATAAGGTGAGTTTTTGGCCCCATGAAAGCACAGAGTCGCAAAATCTTCATTTTTATATATGTGATGTGCTTTAATGTCTTTTACAACACACATAAAAAAGAAAGTTGTGCGCAATTGCGTTCATATTAAAAAACGCGGTTGGATCTGCCAAAAAAGGTGTTTTAAAAAAGAATAATAGGTTTGCTCCAATAAAAAAGGGCTTAAATAATTTAAAAAAGACTCAATATTGCTCCAACAAAACATTGAAATTATTAAAAAGATTGTTGCTATATAAATTCGAGATATTATAATTGTTTTAAATTATTAGGACCAAAATCCCGCGTTATGGACCCACAATCTTTAGTACAATTGTAATTGTAATTTTAGATTTAATAGAATTGTCCCAAGTGGTGACTTTGGAGAAATTAAACTACTATCATGAAATTTGTTTAATCATCTAGGGTTGTAATTAGATTTTTCTGATAAATTATCTACTGCGAATTAATTCTTTAATCTTAGGTAATTCATTATTAATCGGTGACAGTGCCCTCTGTGTTATTAAACTCCTCATCGAAGCTCGTTATTAAAGTAATTTGGGTATTTTTAGAAAACGTGGTAACTTTAGAGAAAGCAAACCTTTATATTTCAACGCTTAAGCCATTTACTATTGTAATTAAATTTTTTTTAATTGGTTATCGACTGCTAATTAGTTAGTGACTTGTTATTAACCGGTATCGATTTGCTCTATATTATCATGCGCATTTTTCCATTATTGTGGTTAACTTTAGAGTAAATGAAATTTACATTCAAAATTTGAAATTGGCTTGTAATTTTAAATTTCTGTTGTAACTTTAGATTTTGCTGATTGATTCTTTATTGTGACTGAACGTCTTATTCTTAAATCACTTTTTATCGATTGATAACAATTCTCTCTGTGTTATCATTTTCATTTTTTATTATTATTTTCCCTAAGTTTAGATACAGTAGTAATTTTATTTCCCATAATAGTAACTTTAGAGAAAGTAAACTTGTATATCTTAATTCTTCAACCATCTAGCATGACAATTTTACGTGTTATCAATAGTTATCTATTGCAAATTGCTTTTTTAATCTTAGAAGATTTTTTTATTAATATGTAATATTTCGCTCTACGTTAAAAATCCATTTTGAAAATATTTTTAGCGTCTTTTCCCCAGTCGGAATATTGACTGTAAATTTCAAGATAAAAGAACGTTACAAGTCAGATTTGTATCTATTTTTGGGGTATCCATAAACATGGTGTATTTACATTATGTCAGAGGCATCCAAAACTCATAAATCTTAATCGATTGAGATCATATGCAACGCAATGTAATACTCATGGACGTTTCTAATAATAGGTAGTGATCATTAGCGTTATTGGTAATTCGACTGTTGCATAATTTCCGCCGCAGTTTCGGCTGGAATTTCTACCATCAGAATTTTGAAAACACCTTTATTTAATTAATCGCATATCGACCATCAATAGCCAAAGAGTTCGACAAAAGTTCTGCTTGAATTAGTTCAGTAAACTATTACCAAATATTGAAAATAATAATGAAAAATACCAGAGAAATTATGCAACAAGTTAATACGTGTCGGATATTTCCGATTCTCTCACGGATACTTTGGTATAACTCTAGATATAGGTCGTTTTTCGTTAACTGTAGTAACACGTGCCACTTGACATTAGCTGCCATAAAAAACATTTTGCGAAATTCATAAAAAATTGGACTTAGGCCACTTTCAAAATAATCGGCTCGTATATATACGTATAGAGAAACGGAATTCGTTTGTGATACGAAACCCCACCGAAAATATACAAGTAACATCCGAAATATAGAATTCCTGGAAGATACGATCTTTCTAAGTACGGCCTTTAAGGGAAAATGGACCAAACTGTAAATTCTAAGAAGAGCGCGTCTGGGTTTTGCATCCTCGTAACTTTGCCAGCCGCTAAAACGAGAGCTGCAAGCTGTCGCTTTTATGTATGTTAATTAAAAAGCAGCTTCTTTACGTGCCACGCATACACAGCGGTAGGCCGATGCAAATGAGAAGTATCAAAATTCATATTTCAGCAAATTTATTAGATCCATACTTTTACTGAGTCTCCCTGTACCTCTCTCGCTCTACTTCCTCCTGTTTTTACTTTCGGGAGATTATTCGCTTGTATCCGACTTTACCGCGAGATGAGTGGTTGCTTCACAAAATTTGAAAATGGTAAATGCATGTGTGTAGCAGCCATAGGAGTCATCTAAATTCAGAGCCACTTGAGAAAACTTTTTTGTGTTCGGTAAAAAGGGAGAAAATTTGTATACCGAGAGCTGCTCAAGGGGTACGCGCCGTTTTTTTAGCTTCCCAAGTATGGCTCGAGTCTATCACCGAATAGTAATAACGTTCAGCCAAACCGTGCCTTCAATAATTTTCTTAAATCACTTCCTACGTTTGGATGTGATTTACAAGGCAATCGCAGACTTCAGCCATACCACGGTCTTGATACTACCATTTTTCGCCGGTTTCTTAAGTATGGCTGTTGTCTATCGCTTCATTGTATTTTATAACCATAGGACCATTTTAGGACCATTATTTTTTCTGCTTCCTAAGTACGTTTGCAATCTACGATTCGATCGCAGACTTCAGCTGGACGCGATTCCGATGCTACTATTTTTCGTCTGCTTCTCAAGTATGGCTGTGGTCTATGATTAAATCGCAGATTTATTGGTTTGAAAGTCGCGAAATTAGTGACCTAGTGACCTTAGAAACCTTTAAATTCCTTAAAATTAAGCCTTTGAATCAATACATTTCTAGAGCAGAATTTACTGATTTAAGGGTCTTTAAATTACCAAGTACTTTAAATAATTATCTGCAGTACGCGGAAACATGGAACTTTCTGATCATAAAATGAATGAGTGAATGTTGATATTTCTCATTTCTTAATTATTAGTAAAGCCTCCAAATTTTCCCACAATAATTAAATTTCTTTCCCTGTCTCTTTATATTCTTAAATAACCGTATTACAGTAATTAGAAAACCGATCGATAGTTTATTGCTTTAATAAAACTCTGGATTTTCGTTCCATAAAAATTCCTATAATTAAAAAAAGTCTCGAAAATGAATTTGAAACAGGTCGAATAATAAATACCACCGATTACTGTCAAATTGGAGTAAATTATTAACTTTTCATGAATACCCGCTTTTTCTCTAATTAATTTCGTGTATTTTACGTGTTCGTTATTTGTTTTTAAATTCGTTACCATTTCGATGCTTCAATTTCTTCCAAAAAAACACATCGGGTTGCTTTTATGCGGGTGTTGGGTATCAAATTTGCAACTGTCCAATACGAAAACTTCCGACATGCGTGGGTATTTCGTGAAGGGGGAGTGGAATTAAAATGGAATTAGTAATTTCTCTTTTTTTTCACTATAATTGGAACGTTAATATGTAAAGAAAGGAGGAACTGAAAACGGGACATTAGGTATTATTTCGGGGAAGTCGAAACGGTCACGCGAGGTGCTTTTTAAGGAAGACTTTCGAGAATAAATCTTCTGGATAAGCAAAACCCCGCTTTCGTTCCTCCTGGGCGATCGATTCACGAAAATTTAGTCATAAAAATGGATTTTGCAAGTGGACTCTAGTGTTCCATGAAATAGGGACCATCTGGAAATTAGATTATTCCTTCGACAATGAATTCCATTCCGTTTTTATTTTTTTTTTGTATTTACGAATTTTTGCGATATAAAAACCAATTTAGATCCCATGACTCGATGTAATTATCCGCCAGGGTGAATATTATATGGGGGGTTGGACAGTAATACGGTAAAGGTCAATTCGTTATATTTGTCGCGCGCAGCCAAGTTTTATAGAAGATCGTGAAAGTTATTCATTTATTCATTCATGAGAAATATTTTCGGTGAGAAATGTAACAAATAAAAAATTTGAAAGCATAATTAATTGTTAAAAAAAGGAGTCGAGTGAAATGAAAAATTCGACCACTGGTCGGGTTTACCTGAAATAATTATATTACCTTCGTAGGAAGATTATCCTTCATTTTTTAGGAAAAAAGGAGTCTTATAGAAACTTCCACGAAATTCGAAAACAGAAAGTCAGTAGGGTGAATCGATTCTTTTATTATTTTTTATGCTCGAAAAAACTGATTTTGTTAATTACTCGGACCGTTTGGAATTACAATTGCATTTTGATTGTAATTGGGATTAGAATTAGAATTTATTAGTATGACCCATTACGACATAAGTATTGTATTTAGTATCAAGCATTTTCTCAACTCCTCAGCTACGAAATAAAAACAGAAAATTGGAGAAATTTTAAAAATTGGAAAATTTAATTCTAAAACAGTCAAGAATGTTCATAATTAATTCTAGTACCCAATTTTTTAAGTAAATTCCCTATATTTTTGAATATAAAATTTGCCAAAAAGTTATAAAGTTGCATTCGTAAGGAAAAAAGTAGTGAAACTAACTCCAATAATAATAGAACCTCTAGGAAAAAATTCAAACATGTAAATATTTGTACAAGGGTGACATATAAAATAATAAACGCACGCAATTGTAGTGAAAATGCAATGAAACATTAACTTTCTATAAATATCTACTATTTTGCTAATTAATTTCATAGCTTGGCGTCACGAGGCTATTTCCGCAATTTTTCCTCACAATTTTCGTTCTTCCGACGATTACGCTTTTCTCCGTGGAGTGACTTGCAGAAAACGTGGAATATGAAAAATTGTTGTTAAAGATATTATGCACGATAACCAATTCCGTAATGTAAAACTTACCATACGAATCCAGTTACGGAAATAGTTAACGTTACCCGCACCTTCAGTTACCGTAATTATACGTTTCTGTTAGTTGTAGAAAATGCATAATAAGAAAAATACACGGAGAAAAGGGTAATAGTTGAAATCATGAAAATTGCAAGAAAAAAATAAAAAACATACGTTCGTGACGTAAAACAATAAAATTAGGTTGGAAAATAGTACACATTCATAGAAGGTTGATAATTAACTCCAAGTTTATCGTAACCGTGTTCGTTTAGCTTTGTAGAAATGTTTTTAGATTTGAGAAATTTTCTGGGATCTTTAATTATTAGTTCAGCTAATTAAATGTTTTCCGTAAGCACATTTTTATTACTTGGTGGCTATTTTAATCGCTGAGCTGGAGAAAAATTAAAAAATTTGTGCTTTTATTTTTTTTAATGCATTTTACATTTTTTAATGTACTTTAAATAATACATATGATATTTTCGAAAATATTAATTACATAAAAAAAAGTTTCCAATCAAAGTTTTAGGGTTTGTAGTTATATTAGCAATTTTGTATGTCAATTAAGAGTGCCTATAACTATTTCAAATGTAAAATTTATATTTTTTACTACAGGATGCATTCCATGCGAAATTCTACGCGAGAAAAGACAACCTTCGACTGGACTGTGTTTTTTTTTTGGGACAGTCAAATCGTCAAAATATTACACAAATACTGAAAAATTGTCAATTCTGGTGAAAAAAGTCAAGATGTGAAAGATATTTGTTTTAGGCATACAAAGCTGGAAGAGTTTTTTGTTTCAGAATTTTCTATCGACTCTCAAAATTTTAGGCAATAATAAATACCACGACCTTTTGATATTTACGTCTTGATGGTTTTCGAGCAAAAAATTCTTGAAAGTCAACGATTATCCTCTTTCGTTGTGTAATATTTGGAAAAATTGACATATTGCGACAAAAAAACACTTCGGATGAAGGTTGTTTTGTTGTTTGTCTATTTTCACCTAGAAGATGCTGTAACAAAAAACTATGGGTTTCCATTCAAAGTGATTGCAGTGATCTTCGTCCCATAAAAAATTACTAATGTCACCATTCTATAACGTCCTTGACACCCTCCACTTTTTACTGAAAACCAATATCTCCCGCGTAATCAAAATAATTTATTTTCAATTGGCTCACTCTGTATGCTTCGATACTCAATTTTCCCCATGCATAAATTATTCGAATTCAATTAAAATAATTCAAACTCAATAATTACAAAATTCTTTGCAAATACAATAAACTCTCCACTCTCTGTTTTCGGTCAAACCATTAGATTTATGTTTTTTTTTTCTTTACAAGAGAAAGCTATGATTGCTCACTCTGGGATTTGAATAAAAAAATTGAAGGGCCATTCTGCGGCATCTCTAAAAACACCTCCGCGGTTTCACCACATATGAGGCTTTTTCGCACAAACGCTCCCAGTCGTAGAGTGAGGGTGGTCAATTGAACCATTCGACTTGAAAATATAATAAAAATGAAAAAGTCCTTTTAGAATAACGTTCCAGTGTATAAACCAAAACCTGGAATCATTTTGAAAAATTCAAATTTTTATTTTTATACGGGTACTGAAACTTTTTTTTCAGCTCTTGACAAAATACGTAATAATATTTTAATTTGTACATTCAATCATAAAGTATTAATTGCAATAGGATAGAATATTTATATTTTATCATTTCTAACTGGATTTAAACTGAAATAATTTTGTAATAATTTTGGTTTTGCCAATTACCATAATGCTCGAGTCCAACTAATACTGGTTCATTTGCCTCTGTGCTGGGGTCAATTGAATCTCTCGACGCGGTTGAATAATTAATTTTTCCTTAAATATTTATTTAGCGACTAATTTATCTAATGGAAATCGTAAAGTGAATATCAAGCTACTATTTCCTAAAAAAAGTTCATTCATTTTTTTGCAATTCTATTTAAAACAAAATTGTTAAAGAATTTTTGGTTCAATTGAACCCCCTTTCCCCTATACTCTTTTAGTTGCGGAATGATAATTAGTTTTTTAAAATTATTTTATTTTAACATTATATTCAAATTAAATTTAATAAACCCCAAATAAACCTTTACATTGTCTTTGAAATCCGAGGATGAGCAGCCACAGCTTCCTCTTCGGTGTAGCTTTTCAACCCTTTACCATCCGGGTGCATCTTGGTACCCGTATCCACTGTACGAAGGCAAAAATAACGCGAATCGTAGCGATAATACCTTACGTTACACCGCGATAAGAAAATTGGAGGCACGCTTCGCTCGCGAGGAGAGAAAACTTGATTTTTAACGATCACGCGGAAGCTCGGTTAGCTGGAATTGCAATTGGAAGGTGAAACGGGAACGATTTGCATGTCTATTGTTAAGAGGCTGTACTTGTAATGCAAAAAAAAGGAGGATGGGAATTTCTTTCGTGACCGTAACAAGTGTCGCGTGAGCGTCACTTGTGCCGTTCGTTTCGAGTATCCAGCATGTGCGTATCGACAGGTGCTAAATACTCGTGCCAACACAGACCTTTTTACACTCGGTGTAATTGGAAGGACTCGAAAAGCCCCGGGGTGCGTGGGTGCCACCCTGAATGCGACCCATCACCCCGCCTGTGAATCCGCACGCAAAGTCGACGAGACAATACGTTCCAAAGTTTGGAATTCCAAATTCAATCTTTCACAAATCGAGTTTTTTTTTCCACTAAATTGTTTGCTCACGCGTCGTCTATAATAAAAATCAAATCAAATGTAAATGGGGGGGGGGGGGGGGTGAGAAAAAGGTGATTTTCGAATAAAAGCGACGACAGCTTTTTCAGTTGGATGCTATAGATAGCATAAAGACGTTTCTTTTTATTCAGGTTTCACTTCTTTCGCGATATCAAACAGTCATATCTTATTTTTCATATTGAAAAAAATTCGAGAGTGATTTTATTCGTGGTACGTTCCGGGACAAAAAGAAAAAAGGATGTTCTTCCCTCTTGTAAAGATAAAAATATCTATAAATGTATGCTACGTCCTCTAGGAAAAACAATCAATCAAATTCAAGGAGCGAACCCTCTAAAATGTTGTTAATAAAACAGAAAATAAAATATCGAAAGAGAAAAAGAGATATTAAATATCCAAAAGTAGGTATTTCATAAATGAGATATGAGAATTTTCCAATACACAGAAACAAAATATTATTGATTCAAAAACAAAATTGTCACGGGCTGCCATAAACATTTTGGTGCATCCAATTTTGTCACTGAACGAATGACAAAATTTCTTAAACAAAATTATCGGATAATTGACGCATTGTCATTGCTATTGAATCAATTTTTTTTTTTTTTCAATTACGCTAATTTAGTTGACATCTATAACATTTTTTTTCAGTGTATATTGACCAAACCCGATTAAATGACCGATTTTCAAATTTTACAGTACTTATTGTTTTTTTTAATCCATTTGATTAATTTAATTAATTAATTTCTCATTCAATTAATTAAATTCTGTATTTTTATGGTTCCTGTTGTCTCGTTTTTCGCTGAAAAACACAAACGCAACCAGTCATTTGACTGGTCGACAAATTAACGCCCTTTTATAAAGTTATCTCGTCTGGATCTCGGTTCTAGACGGAATTCCGATAACAAAACTAATAAAATTTGTGGGAAGTTCAAAAATATGTGAGAAATATATAATGCCGAGATCCGTAATCGGCAAAAATTATGTTGAACGAAAATAAAGTGTCTTTTAATCACGTCCAATGGAAAAACTATGTTTCATTCTTATTAAGGATGAAAATGAAAATACCCTATTTTTAGAATTAACATCCAAATTTTAATTTGGTCCCGAATTAGACTATGGATTGGCAGTACCAAAAATAGGAAATTACGACCCTTATTTCATAATCCGTCATTTTACCGATTACGATAAAAATAGGTACATCAAATAACGTTAATTTTGAAATCTTGTAGGAAGTAAAAATTAAATAAAAAATCATCAATGGAAGGTAAACTTTGGAGCCCCATAACTTGTATCCCCCCCCCCCCCCCCCCCCTGTAATTCATCGTTAAAGATATTTAGAAAGTTATTGTATGCAAGATTTTACACGAAATACATATTTAATAGTAATTACCTATTCATTACATACGGAATTCTTAATAAAATACGAGTATAATATGAAAACAATGTGTAGATACTTAATAATGTATACATAATTTAAACGGACACTAATAAATCACGTAATCAAATTATCGCAAAGACAAATTGATAACGGTAGTTTCATTACTCTTCGAGAATATGTTGAAATATTAATTATTACAAACTAAAATCTCAATAATTATATTTTCTACTGAATGAGTCATTTCCAGACTGTCCTCTCATTTAAATTGTGATTTGAGCTTGGAGTAAAACATCAACAAAAGGGGACATTTCATTTGCCAGAGGGTTAATTGTTTTTTACAGTATAGGTTGAATTTTATAGTCGCGTATAATAATGAATTCCACGTGTATGAATTAGTAATTAGTTTCCGTTAAGTATGGATTTCATGTATGTTTTTTTTCTATATTACATACCGTATAATTTGAAATTTCTCAACAGATTTACATTTGATTCTATTTTTATTACAGAAATAAAAGAGTCGAAGAAACTCGATTGGGACAATTTTCGAACGTTATGATTAAATTTTTCGGCATGCAATATTTTGTATTCACACAACTATGACTATGGAAGTATTGTAACTTCTGGATTCACAGAGTTAAGAAAACAATTCTATTGAAAAGCTTGATTCGTAAAAGGTCACATTTGATTTGCAAATCGCTAGATTTGATTTGCAAAGGCTGAATTTTGAGTGTCAGTTCGGCTACACTCGACATGATTGCGAATTCCATATGTAATGATTAGTGGTTACCATGGAATATGCATTTCGCGTTTATCTCTGTAATGCCTACGACACAATTTTTAATTACTTAATAAATTTGCATTTAATTATTATATTTGTACCATAAGAACTTTTTCTCCCGCGCTAATTATACGTAATCAAATATTCAAAACCAAAAATATAGAATTATAATTGAAATAGATTTTCTTAATTAATAGCAAATTGTTTACAGGCGCATAATTGCTCTACTGAGCACCCCCCGTTTGTGGATTTAAAAAAAAATTAAATTAAACCTTTAAAAAAATAATTCTGAATTAAAATTCTAAAAGGTATTTTTTTTACACCTTTGACACAAATAGTGTTAATTCCATAAGCCTCGAATTACGGAAACGATAAAGAAAAAAAATCCAAAGGAACGGTACGAGTTTGAAAATTATTTATACTATTTTTCGGTAACTCTGTATATTCAAAAAATATAGAATTTCAATTTTGAAATGCTGACGAAACGAGTGATACGATATTGCATCCAGTGTCAGAACTTACCATGACCGGATTAACATCGGGAACATCGGCTCGACGGTGGAAACATATTCTACGTGTTATTGTAGAGCTGATGATGACTCTGGTGGTGTCCCTGGCTGGAATGTGAATGCTGGAGGGTGTGTGGATGCTGATGGGCGTGCGGATGCTGACTCTGCATCACCACCGGGGGATGCCTCGCGTTGTACCGCACGCTTCCGGCGAGAGAGCTTCCTCTGCCGTGGGTACCACCGCCGCCCGCCATGCTCTGCGAGTCGGAGAACTCGTCCTCCTCGGCACCGAGGCTGCGAAACCGGACGAAGCCGTCCTCGGCGACGAGCATCGTCGAGCCGGTGGTCGGCGCTTGCTCGTGTATGCTGGGTGCGGGCGTGTGCCTGCCACGCGAGTCCGAGCTCCGCAGGGTTTGCACGCCGTTCCCGTGGCGATTCAGGGACCCCCGACCCTCGTGTGGGAAGTGGCCCAGGGTGCCGGATTTCCTGATGGAATGTCTCTCGAAGGTCCCCGAGATATTGAGATGCTCGGGCAGGGTGTTGAGCGGGAAGCTGTCGTCGTAGACCTGCTTGCCCGTTCTCATGGTGTAGTTCTGGATGGCCTGGTTGGTGCTGCAGATTGCCGGGTAGAGGACGTCGTCCATGTTCTCCGTGGAGGTGGAGCTGCCGCAGGGAAAGAGGGCGAAGCCCGAGTGAACCGAGTGCTGCTGCAGCTGCTTCTCCCGCAGCGGATACTGCGAGAGGCTGCTAACCCACGCCAGCAGACCGCACATGGACAACTCCAGGAGCCGCACGGAGAACTGCCAACCCCACCAGAGCCAGGGGTAGGGTTGCAGTCTTTCCTGAACCCCGAAGATCCCGTAAAGCTGCACGAAACCCATAAGGATGAAGAGCAGCGCCGTGGCGATGGTCGTGGTGATGGCAGTGCTCAGGGCCACGTGGGAGCAGCTGTCGCTCGTGACGTTGTTGCCCGCGGACTTGTTCGTCGTGACGTCCAGCTGCGAGCGCACCACCCGATAAACGTACATGTAGGAGAGGCCCAGGGTGACGCAAACGACGATGTAGATGCACTGGCATACGAGAGGTAGAATGTTCGCGTCGTCCTGGTAGTCCAACACGTGGGTAGAGACGTGCAGGGAGACGCAGAGGATGATATGTACCGTCGAGGAGACGATCAGGGCCGCCGGCGAGAGGAACTTGTGATTGAGAGCCGCCACCTCGGAGTACTTGGCCAAGTAGAGCACCAGAGTGGCGAACGCCGTGCAGAGCAGCGGTGCCGGTAAGTACATGAGCACCCTGGACAGAGCCGCCGGTAGAGAGTGGCCCAGGTTGTAGGCGTCGTAGAACAGGTGGAAACAGCGCAGCGTGCAGACCGTCGTCAGGAGCAGATGCACCGTCAGGAAGTACGACTGCGTCAGGAGGTTCGTGGCTTCGTTGAAGCGCACGATCTTGTAGATCGAGTAGAGAGCCATCAGCGTGAACATGATGGCGGCCACGTACACGTGCAACGACCACGCTATCCTCCAGGTGGACTCGAGCGGGTGGATGTCCATCTGCGGGATCACGCGGTTGTTGTTTCCCACCGGCCTGTTCGACGGAGCCGGTGGCTGGGGCTGTGGGAAGGGCAGTCTCTCCGTGTCGACGATCTCGATATCCTCTATCCGGAACCCATTCCTGTTCGTCGACCCGCGACTATTACCGTTGCCGTTGCTACCGGTACTGCTGTTGCTCAGTTCCTTCCGTTTCTCCTTTTGCTCCTCTTCCTCCTGCTGCCGTTTCGTGTTCGGCAGGTTGAAGATCGTCGGCGGGGTTACCGGTTTCGACGTCTCCGCGGCCCTGACGGTCACCGCCGTGGTGAAGCGATCGGTCGTCGACAAGGGAACGTTGTGAACCGGCGTCCTCGTCGTCAGGGGCTTCAACAGAATCTCCGGGATGTCCTGTTTCCTGCCGTTGCTACCCGACAGGATCCTGGATATGCTCGGGTAGTGCAGAGTGGGCACGAACTCGTTGCTGACGTTATTGTTCCTCCGCTCGTACTCCAGGAAGTCCGTGTTCTTCCTGTCCTTGCTGGGGGTGTTCAAGGCCTTGTTCCGCGAGTACGAGCTCTCCCTCTCCTGGCTTTGTGAGGGTCCTTGCACGAGGTCGGGCGGCCTTATGGGTATCCTCTCGTGCGCCGGGGTCAAGCTGGGCGGTGGCACGGGTCTCCTGCTGCCGGAGTGCACGTCGGAATTGGTGCCCCGGAGGGTCGGCTTATCCGCGAAGGGGTTCAGGTACTCTGGAGGCAAGGGTGGCGTGAAAAGCGCGCGGGCTGGCGGCGCGTACGAAGGTATCTCCCGGAACGGCGGCACCGCCGTGGCTCTGGGTATCGGGTACCTGATGGACGGCACCGTCGACGGCGTCGTGGTGGTCGTCAGAGGCGACGGTACCGTCGACAGCGTCGTGCTGGCCGATACTTGAGCGTCGTACGCCGGAACCGAGCGTTTCGTGGTAGCGGAGCTGTGGGCCACCTTGTTGAACACCGCCGCGATGCTCTTCTCCAGGACCGTGTGGTCCAGGTTGAAGACTGGACTGTTATTAGGCCCGCCATCGCCGAGCCCGACGACGATCTCCAGACAGGAGAGTACGGTCAGAAGCGCCAGCGCTGAAGGCGACATGCTTAGTGCCGTTTGCGACGTCCCGCGAGAAGACTTCATGGCGACTTCATCAACTGTTCTTCATCTCACGCCGCTTCCCTATGTTCGGCGTGACTCTGGTGGTTCGGCTAAGGACACTTGTTCTTTATTTTTGGGAAAACGTACGGTGATGCACGTATAAGCTTTGCTTTACTTTGCAAGCTGCTCTTCCTTTATCGCGCGGAGAAAAACGGGGATGTCATATCAGCGTGGACGAGAAAAAGACGCTACGGCTTATCCCCCCTGCGGCGTTGCAGCAGATATTACGTTCCTCCAATCTCATTTCACATCGTTGCTGCTATCGCTTGTTTTCCCTCCGACGTATTTCGATACAACGACAGTTACGTAGCAGTCTTCTCTCGGGTCAGTGGAACGTTTCATTCGTACGTACGTTTCTACGTTCGTTTCTTTCTTCCCTCGCCGGTCCCGTATTTTCCTCTACGTCAGGCACCGGTTACCGTATTACCGGACCATAGATATTGCACTAGATTCCTACGTTCTCGCTTAAGTACTGTTTCATCTCTGCTTTTCTCGTTTCCGTCTATGTGAATCGTCCGACGAGTCGACGATACGGATGATGTCGATGGTGTCGCCGGTAGGGTTGTTCCTCGAATTCATACCAGAGTCTTACTGGAAACTTCAAAACGCGAATGCTCTTCTCGGATTTTCTCGTGCGACTCGTTGCAGCGGCTGGTTATTGTTACCTGCAACAGAAAAACATCCGTTGACAAACTTGTATCGTCATGAATCATTATGAAGCGAATCACCATACAACCCGAGTCGAAAAAATCAACACTGAAGGTGTCAAGAGACATCGTTCATCATTCAAATATAAATTAATTTTGAAGTTTAATCATTTTTTCTAATTAACATACGGATGGATAGGTAGGTGTTGGTAGAACATTTATGATTCTGTAAAAAAATGTAGTATCGAATAAAAGCTTTGACACTTAAAACGTCTTACTCGTTTTAAGGCATTTTCAAGTATTTGTGCAAATAATAAATAACAAAAATGTTCATTATATCCAAATTTAACAGGAGTGAATTTTTTTTAAATTTAGTAAATTAAACTCTTCCTCAAGATCATGTAACATTTCTTTTTGCAAAGAGAAATTAATTGGTTATTAGGATTTTTTATTTGCAAAGATGTATATTTCTATAAAATATATAAATATCGCTACACTTAGACTTAAAATCAAGTTGAAGCAAATTAAATCAGGATTTATTCTGAAACGTTAAAATTAACAGGTTGAAATCGGGTTGAAGTTAAATAATTACAATTTACTGTTGCAAACCGAGATGAAGTTGAATGGGATGAAATCGGGTCGATAATTGATTAAAAGTTTATTATTAAAAATCAATCAGTCAAAATCAGGAATGATCAATCAATTAAAATTCATTAAGAAGTTATTTAATCATTATTTACTTTTTCATAAAGTACAACAAGATAGATGGTTCTCTTCCCCGTGTGAAAAAATAATGTTAATAAATTGACCCTGAATTTTTCTTACTAATTTTTGTATTAATAACAAAATTAGATGTTACGCGTTCCACTCGTTTTTATAAACAATTTATGAGGATGCTAGGGATTTATAAAAATATTGTTTAACTTATTGTTAGATTGGATTTTTTTAATCCCCAAAGGGCACACAGGTGCGGATTGGGATTTAACATTTTTCATGTCGCATGTCCGGCGAAAGTAAAAATCAATATCCTATCAGAAGCGGTGTACTTTTATGTAAAATATCCCATTGGCGATACTGAAATGTAGATTTTTTTGTAAAACAAAATCTAAATCTGAATCTATTATTTGAACAGATGTTTTCAAGAAAAGACTTCCTTCTAATTAATAGAATTATAGAAAATAAATAACCGTTTTTTTGAAAATAGTAACTTCATATTCATTTTGCGAAAAAGAAAATAATACAATTATACTTAAATAAATATAACAATTTTTTTTATTCAATTTACCCCAACACAGGGGCAACTGAACCACTGGTTGGGGTCAAGCATTACGGTACTTGGAACATTAAAAATAATTACAAAATTATTTAAGTTTTTCTCAAATTAGAAATTCTTAAATACAGATATACTAACGCATTACAATTCATATTTTAAGATTATATTTAAAAATTAAAATATTATTAAGTATTTAACCAAGAACCGGAAAAAAAAGTTTTAATGCTCGTAATCACAAAAACTTAAGTTTTTCAAAACTGAACGATCAGAGTGATTGCAAATTGTCATCGAATCAAGGGTTTACCTACCGAAACATAATTTTCATTTTTGTTATATTTTTTAAGGGGGTAAGGTCACCTATAAAAAGAAAAAATATATTAATTTTTTTTTACAACTTTTATTATAAAAATACATTTTTTAAATATACATTGTAAATTGTACTACTAAATACTTACTAAATTATTTTTTCGAAATCCCTAGTATGTAGTATAAACATACTAGAGATTTGTTAAAAATTTCCATTTGTCGCAAGGTTAAAGGAGCACCGATTGACCGATTTGACTCCGCAATGGCTCATTTTCTCTGGAAGACCATCCTTTATGGAATGAATGTGGGAATTTGGAGAGAAAAAAAATTACAAAAGTTCTGAATTTTTTAAACCCAAAAACAAAACAAAAATCAAAATTATGTATATATATCTGATAAAAAGTGTTGTAACTTTTTGTTTACTTACTTCTTCCAAAATTCCCACATTCATGCCATAAAGGGTCTTCCTCCGAATGAAATGAGACCTTGTCGAGGCAAATCGATTAATCGGTGCTCCTCGAACCTTGCGACAAATGGAAATTTTTAACAAATCTCTAGTATGTTTATACTACATACTAGGGATTTCGAAAAAATAATTTAGTAAGTATTTAGCAGTACAATTTTCAATGTATGTTTGAAAAATGTATTTTTATAATAAAAGTTGTAAAAAAAAATTGATATACTTTTTCTTTTTACAGGTGACCTTACCCCCTTAAGTCAACTGGTTCGATTGCCCCGAGGATCAATTTGCCCCCCTTCTCCCCTACTTATCTCTGCACGCAAAATAATAAACGCCAATGCTTACTATAAAATTGCAATTGACCATTAACTTTGCATTCCGTTAGTTCATTTTCTTATTCAACGTCACGATCGGGTGTTTATTATTTCTAAAAATATGCATGATTCTTGAAGATTCCCCTTTTTCAGGGAATATTTCTTTACAAAATGGCTAAATTTTCTTCGCGAGCTGAGGATTTCACCTTATTTCACTTCCTCGTAGGGGGCCAAGAAGGAGGAGCTGGCGCTGCATATAATCCGTTTGAACCTGCACAAGGTCTTGTTTATTTTAACCCCCCCGATAATCAATAATCCCGGCGACCGAGCTCTACGTACAGGAGTCGGAGGAGAGACCGGACTTGGTGACACTCGCGTTTCCAAGAGAAAGAAATTGTACCGAAGGAAGAAACGATTCGCGAGAGAGAGCTGCAGCGGGTAACGGCTGGTCGGTCGGGACGTTTTTTACTGCCTTGGCTAAAATCGCCCGGGTTTTAAATGAAACGAGTAAATTCCAAATAAAGCCAACGCTAAATTTCCGCTTCCGTCCGTTTCCCCGGCAGTTGCCGGAAAAAATTCGACTTTTCAATTCTTTCCGCGAAGTTCGTGGATATATAGTTAGGCGCAATTAATTCCAACGTTTTAACTTGATTGCTTCGCTTAAAAGCTCCCCGCGGCTGAGGGATGATTTTTCTTTCTCCGGGAGTTTAGAAACTTTTTTGTTTTTATCATAACACAGAGACATCGTTTGTAAAGCTTCCGAATACTTTTCTTTTTTATCACCGAGTTCTTAGAAAGTCACGAATAATCCGACTTTCCTTGTAACCGGCGAGATGGAGACACGGAGGGAAAACGAGGGAGCAGAGATAAAAAGCAGATATACGTAAAAAGGTTGTCCGTTACGTTCACTGGAAACGTCAAAGAATTCAGTCTTTTTGTGAATATCGCAAGCGATCGTGTTATGAAAGAATGGAAACGTCAGTTTTTTAGCTCATTGTCAGCGGAAAAATATTTATAAACGAACCTCCCACTGAAACCCGCAATTTCCAGTTACGTGTCACCGAAATTGGGATAAAATGGGACAAAAAGGAAATCAACTGCGGAGAAAGTAACAACTATCGACTATTTCTTACTCGTTCGATCAAAATTGTCACGAATTTTTGGAACGATCGGTAAAAAGTGTCACTACTTTCTGGAGCGTTCGGTTAAAATCACCTCTGCTTTCCCCTCGTTTGGTAAAAATTATCACCCTTCTTTGGGTAGCTTCGGTAAAAATCACCCAGTTTAAGAAAAATTACTTCTATTTTGAGCTCGTTTAGAAAAAATTACCTGAATTTTTTTAGTTTGATAAAATTTACCTCTTCGCTTTGCCCATTTAGGAAAAACTACCTCCTCATGGGGTAAAAATTACCTCTACTTTTTGTTCTATATTAAAGAAATATTATGATACTTTTTTTTACTTCTTCAAAATTTAGTAAAAATTTTTACCACTTTTCAGCTCATTCGGGAAAAATTGCCTCCACGTTTTGGATGAATAAAAAAAAACTGTCTTCTACTTTTTATTCTGCCACACCATTAACGAAATTCGCCACTACTTTTCGCTCGTTCAGTGAAAATCACCAGTGATTTTCGACTCGTTCGATAAAAGTTACCTCCACCTTGGAGAAAAAAATATGGCTACTTTTCGACTGGTTTGGAAAAAAGTAATACCACTTTTCGCTCGTGTGACAAAAATTGTCACTACTTTTTGTCCGTTTGTTGCAAACTACTACTATTACTTTTTGCGCGACATTTGGAAAAAGAGAGAAACTTGCAATTCATGAACGAGAACAAACGCTTCCACGTACCGGTATAATATTACAGGATACTATTGTTTCCATTGATCTTTCGGTCGCCGTTGTCATCAGAGTACCGCTTCTCCCCTCATGCTGCACCTTCGTTACCTGCAACAAAAGTGAAATCTTTTATAGAATTTTATCGCAAACCTGAACCACTTCGAAGGTGTTCCGTAACAATCCAAAGGACGGATTTCTATAACTTCTATTACTTTCTACCCAGAATGTTTTTCTTTGTGGTTGATCATTATCGGTGGGTGCACAGAATAAAAAATATTATTGATTCAAGTACAAATTTGTGACGGGTTGCCACAAACATTTGACAGTTGGTGCATCTAATTTTGTCACTGAACCAATCACAAAATTTGAAAAACAAAACTATCGAATATTTGAGCCGTTTATTTTGAAACTGGCCTAAGTCCATTTTTAAAGAGTCATTATATATCGGCATAAATAATTAGTTTTCAGCAATTTAATTATAAATTTTCGAGTTTTTCATATTTTTTTGAAAAATGGATTTAGGCCACTTTCAAAATAAACGACTCATTTGACGCATTGTCATTCCTATTGAATCAATTTTATTTTTTTCAATTGCGCTGATTTAGTTGAAATCTAGAGAATTTTTTTTAGTATAAAACAGAGAAAACTGGGCAAAAAGAGGAATTAAATTTTGATATTTTCGTTGAACGATTTTTAAAGTGTAAAACTATTTTACAGCAACTGTCGCCGAGTAGGAAGCAAATTTTACTCCAGCGACGAATTTTAGGTTTTCCTTTCGGAATAAAATATATAACGAATATATATTTTTTTGTCAGTGTATCTTTAGTGTATTACTTTTGTAATCACCTTGTGTTTTATAAATGTTTTTATTACTCTCACTACTTTTGTAATCGAACTATTATATTTTATTATCTATATTTATCATTACTATTATAAACGGTAAATTTGGAAGAATCTCAGAAATCATTTTTCTTTGCTACCCCGTAATATATTGCAACTTCATTTTTATACTTGGGGTATACTGCCTAGTAATTGACCGCATGTCAGTGAATGACCAGATGTTTCTTATACATTTTTTTAATTGTGCAGTCAAATTTATTGCTATCAGCGAATTCGCATGATTTTTTTTAACTAACTCTACAAATTTTGTTTCTGTGCATTTGATTACTTAAGGGCACTTCCAATATATTTTTGAAATAACAATATTTCAATAACGTATTTTTCAATAATATTACTATTAATATTCTTCATAATAATATATCATGTTTTTGAAATAAGTATTCTCATAATTCTTGCAACTTTTACCATTTACGTAACCAGAGGTCATTATCAATGCATCTTCAGCATCCTATAGTCAGCCTCACGTAAAATCATTTTTCTGTGGATTTTGTAACTCGAGGGTATCTCTGGTAAATTACTTTTGTTTCAACACTGCCACATTTAACAAACATTTATTGTAACTTTCACCATTCGCCTAATCAAAATTACTGTTCTTCGTTAGCAACGCACCTCTAGTATTTTTTTTTTTTAGGTAATTTTATAAATCGTTGCTCTCTGTGCACATAAAGGCCGTGAAATGCCGTGACACTGACGCAATTCCATTTCGAAGCCGAGGGTAGAAAGGCCTCGACAGAGTCATCAACTACGTTGAACTACGTTTGGAAAGGCGTCAGGAGGAAAGATACCGGTGGGCAAAATTGACGAGCGTTCGAATCTCTTTGTCGAAAGAGGAGCTTTCGATAATTCCTTTGTCGAGCCATCGAACTGATGGAACTCATCGAAATCCGTGAAACGGAGTCTTCTTATTCGTACGTATAAAAGTTATGAAGCCGTGATCGGGTGGAACGGGACGAAGCCTAACAGCTTCTCCACCTCCTCCTGCATCTCCACCGCATATCCATTATTGGAAATACCTGACATTAATTGGCGTACAACAGCTGCGGAGTGTGTTGGAAGGAAGGCAGGCAGGCAGGCCATCATGCGCTTTAACCGCATACACGCTCTTGTAACCAAATCGACAAGCTACCTATGCATTCATCCCGTGATCCCCCGTCCTCTGAAATTTCGTGAATGGAAATGCCAAAGGTTGGCAAAAATCTCCGCGCTTTTGGCTTCGTTCGACCAAATCTCCGACACTCGTTCGATCTACAACTTTTCGATTAACTTCTCGCTGGGCGTCGATAGCGACGATCGAAATTACTGCGAGCCCCTGTTTGTAGATTTTTCTTTCAAGATTCAAGGGAAATTCAAGCAACGCCGGTCACTTAACCCATTCGAGACCGCAATTTTTTTCGAACACGATCCCCAAAAGCGAAATTTTTTTTCATGGCAAGGCTATGAAACCGGTTGCACACCAGGTGTGCAACCGGTATGCAGCCTCGTAAATGAATTGCACACACGGTGTGCAATCGGTCTCGAATGGGTTATGCAACGATTGTAAGAAAACCGCGAAAGGTCTGTTTAAAAATTCCTTTCTCGTTTGTCAACCCTCAAAATGTCGGTAAAATGAGCTCTTTTTGCACAGGAATTTGTTTGATGAAAATAACGATCGAACAAAAAAGTGGTTGTCATTGCTATTACCCATGTAGGGGGGGGGGGGGGGGGGGGGGCAAACAGTAGAGGGTTGCCGGGTTAAATAAACTTCAATTAATCAAGTACCGATACAATGCGAGTGTAACCAGTTTTCTGTCTATTGATCAATTTGGTAAAAATAACAGTTGAGCAAGGGATGATTTTTCTCATAATGGATTCTGGTACATTTTCTGTTTTTATTACTTCTATGTGCGTATATTGTTGTTAGTGGCGTATCACTTTTTTTTATTTTGTCACCAGTTATTCCTAGTATTTATGTTAATGCTATTTTTATGTATTTTCGTCGATATTGTTTTATGAAGTTCAGAGCAACGTGACTCTTTTCAACCTTTTCCTCAATTACTTTTTGCGAAGTTTCTGCATTTGTAGTATCCACGCTTCAGGGGATCTCTTCCAAAGCGCTTTAAACAGTTAACTGTGGCGACCTATAGGAAACACGTATATTTATGACGGATATACTCGTCAAACAGAGCTAACTGGTTAATAAACTACTCTTGTAATAACAATAATAACAATAATAATAATAATAATAATAATAATAATAATAATAATAATAATAATAATAATAATAATAATATTATTATTATTATTGTTATTATTATTATTAATAATACAGCAATAATAATAATACTGTTACTACTAATACTATTATTATTATTATTTTTATTATTAAAGACCTGATAGTTACGCTGCATTGGACATCCCGTCAGGTTTGGAGCGGATTACTTTACAAGGACCTGCATGAGTAATTCTACTCGGGCTTACTTCCAGGCAGAAGTGAAACCCTTGAAATGCTTTTCAAAATGAGCAAAGGGAAATTTCTCCCTCAATTGGACGTTTCCTTCGGAGTATGGGGAAAAAAAAACAGGAATTTCCATACACTTTGCCATGGAGGCTGCGGCTCTTTTCCATGACGGAAGTTCGAACACGATCTTCCTGTTACAAAAACGATGTTCTGAGTTTTTCCGTTGAAAAAGAAGGGCAGTGCACTAGAGTATGCACCCCATGCGTGCACGACACGGGCCACGAACTCACTTCGCCATATGGCGAATGGTTTTCGGGTCCTCTTGGGTATAATACAGGAGACCCAGGCCTCCTACCTATATATATATATAATACGTATACACGCGCAAACGCACATTTTATATGTACACGCAATGTACATGCACATGTATACATATATGCGTATATAATGTTCACGCATGCACATACATATTACTACACAGTTACCGTGTGCGTGTATGGGGTATATTTAAATAGGAACCACTGTGTACACGCTGCCGTATGTATATATAGAGGCAGACGGAAGGGAAGAAACGAAGGGCGGCGTGTTTTCATAGTTGGGAGCGTCTGGTGAGAGCAGGTAGTGGCCCGTCCTCGCTACCCTAAGAAAATTGAGACCCCAAAAACTGGTCCCCCCCCCCCCCCCCCCCAACCCTCCGTCCCCTATTAGTCGGCTCGCTCGCTCGGTTTTAAGTGAGTGTGTAAATTATCACTGCGTAAAACGACTGCAGCGAAGAGAGCAGAACTTTGGAAACGTGCCTGGGAATGTGAATGGAGAGTTACAGCTGGTGGAAAGTCTGATGTTTAGCGGCTAAGTGTCTTGGCCGCATAAATACCGGCGTATAATAAACACGGTACGGGTCTATTCTCGGGATAGGCCGTTCAAATAAATTTCACGAGGTTCGTGGATATCCTGCGTCTTCGCCAGGCATCGAGCCCCTTTCCGCCATATCCGGGGCTCGACTGGAGTTGCAATTGCAATTGCACGCATCGCATGCACATGTACGTCGTATAATTACAGTTAGAGACAGTTGGTTTAAAAAAAAAAATCGGTTCGAACAGCCGAAAATCGGCGATTTCTATCGAAAGTCCGACCATTAGACTGAAAAAAATGCCCTGGATTTCAAATTAGCCTAATTGAAAAAAAAAATAGAATTGATTCAACAGAAACAACGATGCGTCAAGTCTTCGGCAGAATTGTTTACAAATTTTTCATTGTTTTAGTAACAAAGGAACATAGTAGGCAGAACTATCACATGTTTGTGCCAGTCGGTAATAATTTTTTTTTAATCAATAATATTTTTTTTCTATGTATCAATTTCCGAAAGTTTTATTTTTTGTATGCAATTGTTTATCTTGCTGCTATCTAGCGTTTGTTGGAACGGATGTGACAAACGCCATACTACGATAGAACAACTTTAATACTAAATTTAAGGAACAGGATTACCTACATAGTTTTTTAATGAATTCTATAGGGTTCAAGATTTTGAAACCTATAGAATTAACCGTAACCATACCATGGTGCGCCTTTAAGTCACAGTTGAACTTTGAACTCAAATTTGTTGATTATTTTATATTGCATTTTTTTATTATTTCATACCGCATTGATAAATAAATGAATTTAAACTATAAATAAAAACAGTAACATTTAATTGGACCATTTATCTTGAAAGTGGTGCAAGTTCATTTTCTCTTGTTTTGAGAAAATTAAAAGTTAGCATATCAATATGTAATATGATTATATAAATTTGTTTTAGACGAATTTACTCACATAATGTATATTTACAGGCTGCAAATGAACTTATACCGCTTTCAAAATTAATGCTCCCGCAATTTCTTTTGCCGGCCAATTTTAAATTGAACAAAATATGGGTATTTTTTAGGAAATTTAATACTAACTAGTTATAAATAAAAAGTTTACACTAAATTAAGCATAAATTACGTGATATCTCATTTTTTTTAAATGGACTTACACCACTTTCCAAATAAACGGTCCAATTATTCTCATGATTCTCATAAGTGCCTGAGAGTTACATCGTGGCACGATTAGGGTTAAAAAAGAATTAAAAATAAAATGTGTTGATTAAGTTATCTTACTGCATTCCTAGAAATTAAGGTTTTTATGTATTTTATACGTGCATTTGAATTTAATTGAAATAAATATTTGGTCCCTCATTAAACGAACTACCGGTTTGAGTTACATTAAAAACCGTATCCGATGTTTTTCTAAAATTCCTAATTTTCGACTATTTCTAATTCCAATACTAATAATTAATGATTCATTTATAAAGTTAGATTTACACCTTGTAACTGCTTAACAACCGGAGATGATTTATAATTCATAGCTTTTTTTATTTATATTTATTAGATAAATGCTGTTGATTAATAGTTTACAATTTTTTATCTAAAATTACTTAATAACTGCGGATGATTTATAACTTCTAAAAACATACCGAGCTTGCTTCTGATTCCCCTATGTTAGCTTTACGCTAGGTCCCAATACGGACGAGTAATGAATTATCAAAACGCCCCATGCTGGCCTTTCCCTAACGGCCTAAACCTGGGCATTGTACCAATCGGAACCCATGCTGATCGAATTATAACAGTATCGACATCTTCAACACTCGAGCTATATCCCTGCCGTCATAAGGTGATGCTTGGTAAAATCACCTTGATTACCTGAGTCGTTATATTCGACAAATATATAATATATATATATATATATATATATATATATATATATATATATATATACATGTATAGTACATTCGACGAATAGAGGTGTCATGATTACCCGTCCCAATTCGTCAAAATAGTTCGATATTGAACGTTGGAAAGTTGTTGTCTCCGAGACAATAGTAACCTACCCCAGTTACGGAATAGCCTCTGGCAAAATGTTATTGTATCTACGTGTGAATGTCCCTGTCATGAATTTCTGAGACCAACGGAGTTCCAAAATGTTTTCCACAAGGCCGAAGAAACAATCGAATGTCGAAGTGGGACTCGTGAGTCCCAATGGTTCCGCTTCCGATGACGTCGTTATTTACGATTTTATGGTCGAGCGCTTTATTTTGCTCTAAATGTGATTTTTCTTTCTCGATTCCTTCCAATATTAATACAGGTGGGATAACAGTGTCCCATTATCTTGCTGGGAAAGCACATCTGCTGCAAGTTTCTCTGGGGCATATGCATCCCAACCTATAATTTCGTTCAAATTGCAGCATATTATAAAAAAAAATTTCTCTCTCGTGTGTCTTTGAACCGTAAGTACACAAAAAAAAGGAACAACTTTTGCATAATTTTGAGCTTTCACTACCCTTCACCACTTGAAGGGTTAACCCTTTTTACTCGAAGGTTACTTTGCACCTCACAGGTACTGCCCAAGTTTGGCGTTTACAAATAATTTAGAATTATAATTTTCATTTATAAAATATTCATATTATGGTAATAATAAAATAACGTTAAAAATATCATGGCTTTTAAATTTCACATATTACAATTTTTACTTTCAAATAAATCACACATTACATAGCCAGATACAGCGAAAAAAAAATCCGCGCTGCTGAAAGCTTCAGGCGAGGAAAAGCCCGAGTGCAAAGGGTTAAAATTTGATATCGACATCTTGCGCCCTAACAGTGTAATTTGTGATTTATTTGAAGGTAAAATTTGCATATGAAATTTAAAAGCCAAGACATTTTTGACGTTACTTTATTATTATCATAATATAGCATTAACACGTTGACTGCCATGCGGGTCACCGGTAACCGACACTAAACTTTCCGTTCAGGTCGCACTGGTTATGACCAATTCGATAGCCTATACCGTTACGACCCACGCGTCGTGAATAGGGAGTCACGTAAATTTTACATGGGCAATCAACGCGTTAATCGAACAAATGGTAAAATGCGAAGACAAACCGAATATGGATGGACCCGGACCATTTTGACTACACACTCTTTTGACGAGGATTCGGGATTATTCGTTGGTCTCTACATGGACCAGAGACGTGTCTAGATGCGGATAATTTTATGTACATGTTTGTACGATTGCCTAATAATTTATGTTAATTTATATCAATCATTTAGGCATTGTATTCGTCCACGGATAGTATTTTTTCGTATTCATACCGTGGTATCCATTTCGACGAATCGAATATTGTAAATTGTATGATACAACGGTGCAATGGCATTGCGCTGATTGACGGTAGCGGATCCTTCCTTCATGGGCCGCATAAGTCGATCTGCAGTTTCGTCGCAATTTCGCCGAAAGTTGCAGCAAACGAGCGGCGGAATTTTGAATAATTGAGTAATCGCGGCGTTGGAATATCAAATATTCAGTTTTCGGCGAAATGACGTCCGCCTGTTCATCCCGAAACACAGCTGCGAGCTGCGAGCGTTATTCCCAGAAAGCGGTAGCCTCAACCCCTACCGCGGGGGTTTTCGGGTTGTCCGAAAATATTGCCACATGACCCGTCAGTAATTTGTATACGATATCGCTGGTAATTAAACATGTATGTGGTACAGCGTCCGCTTTTTATCAAGGAAATCGTCGATATTTGCTCATCGCGTTTCCAATTTCCTCTGCAGTCTCCTCTCGTAGCTCCGGTCTTTCGTTTCTTCCGCATTCGTACGAAAATCAGTGCCACCAAAATTGGCATTTTTGTGCCGATCGATGCCCCACGTGCGATGAGCTCGTTACCGTACTTTGACCGGAGTCCTTTCATTTTACGGGAACGTCGGCATGCCGGAGTCCATTACGACCCCCGGTCCTACATTTTTCCCCGAGAAAGTTTCTTCTTTCCCGTTTCACCTCGACGGCGTGTTTAGCAAACACTAAGTAGCTGCAAAGAAAAGCGCTCCTTCGACGGGGGAAAAAAAACCCATCGTGTTTTTGATAGCACGCGAATAAGACGAGACGAGACGAGCCCAGCCCAGCCCAGCCCAGCCCAGCCCAGCGAGGGAACTCGATGGCCGGAGGTCCGGTCAAAGCGTACCGGGCAACTTTTAATAAGTAAAAAGTGTGCCGGTGAAACAACTTTTCGTCGGCTGAAACAAAGTGACTCTCGAAAGTATCTTACCGACAAGTTTCCCGATAAGGCACAAAAAGCTCGAGAAAACGTCTCTTTCATGTTCGGCGAAGTTCCCTGCGCGCGGGAAAGAAAGTAATCGTTACCGAGAAAATGAATTTAATAAAATAACATAGGTATATGTATATATACGCGGACCAACTTTTTAGGTATTTGATGGAACCACTAATTAAAGTTTATGAATTTGTTATACGTTTCGCTCCGGCAATAAAAAATTTCCTTCGGCGATGTAATATTTATTTACGCATATAAATTAGGAAATGATATTGGCTTTTTTGTGTATCTCATTTTTTTTTTCAATTTATACTGCAATTTAAAATTCTTCATTAGTTCCATTTGTATAATGTAAATAATTTCTAATCAATAAACGTATGTATTTTTTATAAAAATGAATCGACCGAGATTCCTAAATTATATTTAATAAAATAAGTCAACAAACAAAATTAGAAATAAAAAAATAATTTTATAAAATTGAAACAAAATTAACAAAAAAATGCGCGGTGTCAATTTGCAATAAATACCAAGTTCTTTTGGGGAATTTTCAAAAATGACAATGAAAGTAGCCAATTGCGGCGTTTTGAATCCCACTATTTGGGGGACGGAATAAAATTCCCCTTAGGAATTTTTACCATTTTTCAGTTTTACTAAACATATAGACGAACTTTAACCCCACATTTCCCTTTGTACATAAAGGAATAAATCGGGAAGCATTGCCGAGAGAATATAAAATATTTACGGGGTAGGTACTATAAAAGGGCGTTGTGTGTTTTTCAGAATTTGTTAAGGGAGGGTGATAGTGACAGATGATTCTTCAAACTACGTAAATACGTATAGCTTTTTTTTCGGGGCATTTTTGGATCAAAGAAAACTCGCATCTCGTTTTACAGCACATCGAATTCCAATTTTCGGTTAATGGAGTGAAACTTAAGAATTTTTACCGTCTGTTGGTGTTAATATATACCAAAGAACTTCAACTCCACCTTTCCCTTTGTACGCAGAGAAAGAAAAAATCGGGAGACCTCACGATCGAGCGAACAGAAATTTAGTGTTAGAGTTAGGGCTATTTGTTCAACGCTTTCGGAGAAGTCCCCTAGAAAGGGCGGATGTAAAATATACAAGTACAGAAACAATATATAAAATCTTCACACGAAAATTCCATAAATAATAATAAACAAATATTTTTTGTTTCAGGAAAGAGCGACAGTTAGAGATGATTTTCAAATTCCATAAATAATAAAAATATCCTGATATTTTTTTACGACACCTCAAATCCCAGTTATCTACGTAGGAGTGAAACTCGGGAATTTTCAGCGTCTTCTCGTTAATAAATCGACGAGCCCCAAGCTCACGTTTCCTTTTGTACATACAGAAAGAGAAAATCGAGAAAC
Source organism: Gasteruption jaculator (assembly GCA_949825005.1). Taxonomy (NCBI): domain Eukaryota; kingdom Metazoa; phylum Arthropoda; class Insecta; order Hymenoptera; family Gasteruptiidae; genus Gasteruption; species Gasteruption jaculator. The sequence goes on along the minus strand of OX463765.1, from coordinate 7,467,595 downwards.
TCATGATCGATGGAACTGAAAAAATGTAGTGTCAGAGTTTGAGATATTTATTTAACGTTTTTGGACAAGTCCCCTAACGAGAGGATATAAAATGTACAAATACAGAAACAATGGACAAAATCTTGAAACGAAATAAGCTCCATTTTTTGACCGTCACGAAATATTCTTCAAATTCCATAAATAATAACGAACCAATATTTTTTTTGCAGGAGAGATCGACAGTTAGGGATGATATCAAATCCCAACAATAATAAAAAAAACTCTGATATTTTTTTACGACACCTCGAATCCCAGTTTTCTACATGGGAGTGAAACTCGGGAATTTTCGGCGTCTTCTCGTTAATAAATCGACGAACCTCAAGCTCACGTTTCCTTTTGTACATACAGAAAGAGAAAATCGAGAAACTCATGATCGATGGAACTGAAAAAATTTAGTGTCAGAGTTAGAGATATTTATTTAACGTTTTTGGACAAGTCACCTAACGAGAGGATACAAAATGTACAAATACAGAAACAATGGACAAAATCTTGAAACGAAATAAGCTCCATTTTTTGACCGTCACGAATTATTCTTCAAATTCCATAAATAATAACGAACCAATATTTTTTTTTTGCAGGAGAGATCGACAGTTAGGGATGATATCAAATTCCAATAATAATAAAAAAAACTCTGATATTTTTTTTACGACACCTCGAATCCCAGTTTTCTACATGGGAGTGAAACTCGGGAATTTTCACCGTCTGCTTTTTAACAAATCGACGAACTTCGAGCTCACCTTTACTTTTATAAGTAAAAAAAAAAAGAAAAAATCGAGAAACGCATAGTCGAGAGAATAGAAGTATTTACTGGATGCCATAGAAATGCGTCTGTGTGTTTTTCGAAATTTGTCCGCAGGGGAGGGTGGTAGCCGAGGATGATTCTTCAAATATTCTCCTTGGAAGGAGTAGGTAAGATTTTCTACTGGCATGACTCAACTCAAATATATACATGCATATATATAAATATATATATACATATGTGTGTGCGTAAGTACATGCACGATGCGTTGGCAGGAAATACCTTTGCTCGTTTGAACGGAATGCGAGATAGCCAGAAAATGAACGTCGATTGATGAGGAAGATTGAAGCATTCGATAGCGATATTACTCTTTATTGTGATTTTGAATCATGCATTAACGAATCTCGACGTTCGTTAATTGAATCCAAAGGAAGAGCCAAAGAAAGGGGCACGTGAATGAAAAAAGAAGTCGGTTACAATCACGAAGGAATAGTAACAAGCGAGGGATCGAGAGAAAGCAATGGAGAAACCTGAAAATCGTAGATTTTACTATACTCCTGGAGTTTTTGCATTGCAACGGGGCATGAAATGTTGCCGAGCTGCGAAGAAAACTTTTTTGTGGGGACAAGTAATCGTGTTTCAAAAAAATCTGCATTTTCGAAATTCAAACTAGTTTTCCTGACTTTTTATTTAAATGCTAGCTGAATAAATTTGAAAGAACTTTGTCAGTTTTGTTCTGTCGATTTACATTTTTTTTGGTTCCCTTTTTTTTTTGTTAAATTAAACAAAAATATTTGATATACTAATTTTTTACGTCACTTGAATCGATGTCTTCGCTAAATTACTCATTTTTTGTATAATTATTATTTTGTTAATTATATTTTTCTGTATAATTCATTAACTTTGTCCACTTTTATCTTTACTGATTTATACATTTTTGTATGGATTTTAATTTCTTCCTCTGTAGCAATTATTTATTTCACAAAACCTTCTTCATTGAAAGAGGATATTTAATAATTAATTTCATTTCGCGAGGTCGTATCTTGTGAAGCTACGTGGCTGTGTGAACCTAGCACCCGACTTTTAAAAATCGAATTTTTTTTTAATGATTCTTAAAGATTTTCGTATGTAGTTGATTGTAGTAACAATTATTTCGTTTGTAGTACCCTCAAAAAAAAGTTATGGGGTTTTGAAAAATCCGTATCACCCCGATTCGCCGGCACTCAAATTTTTTTATTGATTCTTACAGAGAATCGTTTGTAGTTGATTGTAGTGAAGGAATTTCCGTTTGTAGTAAAAAAATAAAAAAGTTACAGATTCAAAAATTTTTTTCCCCGATGAAAATTGAAGGATTATCCATATTCTTCGGGAATATACAATTGAAATAAACTATTACATAACCAACTTTAAACGATTGCGAAGGCTTTCCTTGAAAGTACATCGACTCTACATAAATTTCCAACAATGCAAACGAAAAAAAAAAACTATGCTCCCAGCCACTGCGCTGAAAATGTTTGTAGTTAATTGTAGTAAATTTTCTTCGTTTGTAGTTCCATTAAAATAAAAAAATCGATTTTCTTGGAGCTATAGCACTGAAATCGTTTGTAGTTAATTGTAGTAAACTTATTTTCGTTTGTAGTTTCTTCAAAATTAAAAAAAAAAGGGTTTTCTTGCAGCTGCAGCTCTGACATCGTTTGTAGTTGATTGTACTAATCTTATTTTCGTTTGTAGTTCCTTCAAAATTAAAGAAAAAAGGATTTTCTTGCAGCTGCAACTCTGACATCGTTTGTAGTTGATTGTAGTAATCTTATTTTCGTTTGTAGTTCCTTCAAAATTAAAAAAAAAAGGATTTACTTGCAGCTGCAGCTCTGACATCGTTTGTAGTTGATTGTAGTAATCTTATTTTCGTTTGTAGTTCCTTCAAAATTAAAAAAAAAGGGTTTTCTTGCAGCTACAGCTCTGACATTGTTTGTAGTTGATTGTAGTAAACTTTTTTTCATTTGTAGTTCCTTCAAAATAAAAAAAAAAGGATTTTCTTTCAGCTACAGCTCTGACATCGTTTGTAGTTGATTGTAGTAATTTTATTATTTTATTATATATTTATTATTTTACAATCAACTAGAAACGATGTCAGAGCTGCAGCTGCAAGAAAATCCTTTTTTTTTTAATTTTGAAGGGACTACAAACGAAAATAAGATTACTACAATCAACTACAAACGATGTCAGAGCTGCAGCTGCAAGAAAATCCTTTTTTTTTTAATTTTGAAGGGACTACAAACGAAAATAAGATTACTACAATCAACTAGAAACGATGTCAGAGCGGTAGCTGAAAGAAAATCCTTTTTTCTTCAATTTTGAAGGAACTACAAACGAAAAAAAGTTTACTACAATCAACTAGAAACGATGTCAGAGCTGCAGCTGCAAGAAAATCCTTTTTTTTTTAATTTTGAAGGGACTACAAACGAAAATAAGATTACTACAATCAACTACAAACGATGTCAGAGCTGCAGCTGCAAGAAAATCCTTTTTTTTTTTAATTTTGAAGGGACTACAAACGAAAATAAGATTACTACAATCAACTACAAACGATGTCAGAGCTGCAGCTGCAAGAAAATCCTTTTTTTTTTTAATTTTGAAGGGACTACAAACGAAAATAAGATTACTACAATCAACTAGAAACGATGTCAGAGCGGTAGCTGAAAGAAAATCCTTTTTTCTTCAATTTTGAAGGAACTACAAACGAAAAAAAGTTTACTACAATCAACTAGAAACGATGTCAGAGCTGCAGCTGCAAGAAAATCCTTTTTTCTTTAATTTTGAAGGAACTACAAACGAAAATAAGATTACTACAATCAACTACAAACGATGTCAAAGCTGTAGCTGAAAGAAAATCCTTTTTTTTTTAATTTTGAAAGAACTACAAACGAAAAAAAGTTTACTACAATCAACTACAAACGATGTCAGAGCTGCAGCTGCAAGAAAATCCTTTTTTTTTTAATTTTGAAGGAACTACAAACGAAAATAAGATTACTACAATCAACTACAAACGATGTCAAAGCTGCAGCTGCAAGAAAATCCTATTTTTTTTAATTTTGGAAGCACTACATACGAAAAAAAGTTTACTACAATCAACTACAAACGATGTCAGAGCTGCAGCTGCAAGAAAATCCTTTTTTCTTTAATTTTGAAGGAACTACAAACGAAAAAAAGTTTACTACAATCAACTACAAACGATGTCAGAGCTGCAGCTGCAAGAAAATCCTTTTTTTTTTAATTTTGAAGGAACTACAAACGAAAATAAGATTACTACAATCAACTACAAACGATGTCAGAGCTGCAGCTGCAAGAAAATCCTTTTTTTTTTTAAATTTTGAAGGGACTACAAACGAAAATAAGATTACTACAATCAACTAGAAACGATGTCAGAGCGGTAGCTGAAAGAAAATCCTTTTTTCTTCAATTTTGAAGGAACTACAAACGAAAAAAAGTTTACTACAATCAACTAGAAACGATGTCAGAGCTGCAGCTGCAAGAAAATCCTTTTTTTTTTAATTTTGAAGGAACTACAAACGAAAATAAGATTACTACAATCAACTACAAACGATGTCAGAGCTGCAGCTGCAAGAAAATCCTTTTTTTTTTAATTTTGAAGGGACTACAAACGAAAATAAGATTACTACAATCAACTAGAAACGATGTCAGAGCGGTAGCTGAAAAAAAATCCTTTTTTTTTAATTTTGAAGGAACTACAAACGAAAATAAGATTACTACTATCAACTACAAACGATGTCGGAGATGTGAGCGCAAGAAAATCAAACATTTTTCCATTTTGAAGGAACTACAAACGAAAAAAAGTTTACTACAATCAACTACAAACGATTTCAGTGCTATAGCTCCAAGAAAATCGATTTTTTTTATTTTAATGGAACTACAAACGAAGAAAATTTACTACAATTAACTACAAACATTTTCAGCGCAGTGGCTGGGAGCATAGTTTTTTTTTTTCGTTTGCATTGTTGGAAATTTATGTAGAGTCGATGTACTTTCAAGGAAAGCCTTCGCAATCGTTTAAAGTTGGTTATGTAATAGTTTATTTCAGTTGTATATTCCCGAAGAATATGGATAGTCCTTCAATTTTCATCGGGGAAAAAAAATTTTTGAATCTGTAACTTTTTTATTTTTTTACTACAAACGGAAATTCCTTCACTACAATCAACTACAAACGATTCTCTGTAAGAATCAATAAAAAAATTTGAGTGCCGGCGAATCGGGGTGATACGGATTTTTCAAAACCCCATAACTTTTTTTTGAGGGTACTACAAACGAAATAATTGTTACTACAATCAACTACATACGAAAATCTTTAAGAATCATTAAAAAAAAATTCGATTTTTAAAAGTCGGGTGCTAGGTTCACACAGCCAAGCTACGTCAGTCTATATGACTTCTTTCAGGTTCGATCAGCATTTGAAAAATTAATTTCATCAGCTAGAGTGTCTGATATTAAATGAGATTTGACGTGAAATGAATTGCTTACTGTTCGATTGTACAGCCTTGTACGTATAACCTCTGTATATATAGAATTTATTAAACGAGGAGAGCATAAAAGGAACATTCACGCAAAGAAAAAAATGATTTTTTTAAAATTGCTAAGAAAATAAGGAAAACGCTCCTGTAAAGGAAAATAATAAAATAATGTAGAAAAATACTAAAATTTACAAAAATTATTTTTAAAAAATAATAAAATTAATGCAATTCATTTATTTTAATTTCCAAGACTTACAGAAAAAAGAATAATCGCTAAATAAAATTGCAGTGAATGATTAACTTTCTATGATTATAATTTATTCTTACGTTTGTTGTTATTATGCGTCACAAAAACATTTTTTTTTAAATTGTCCAATTATTTTGTCTAATTTTTTAATACATTTTTGGACTAATTTTCATTATTTTGACGTTCCTTTCTTTCTCAGCGTAAGTCATTCCAAATTTCATTAGCTTTCACTCCAAAAAAATGATAGTAAGCTACTGAAAGTTCGAGACTATAATTTTGTTCTAAGAGACAAAATATTATTCAACTCCATCGTGCTACATCATGGAATGTGCCATAACGCGGTAAGATTGCTTTGGACATGGTGAAATCGCTTTTATTAGTAAGATGTGCTAGACGACTACATCGGAATCTGCCTGCTGACGAGCGGATTTTTGCGGTTACCGGTGCGATGACGGGCATCAAGAAATTCCGTCGATCCTTTTGTCCGAAACATCGACCGACCTATCATTCACTGGACCGAGAATGAGAGAGTGATTTCATCCCGAAAACCTTCAAGGATAGTTTCAACTCTCCGCAGTACAGCCTCTAGCCATCCAATTAGGACCACATGGAATTTTTCTATATTTTATGTTTTTAGTGAAATTCAAAGGATTGTGCGAATTTTAGTAACGGAGTTTATTAACTATTCCAGTGTTTTACGCAAACATGTTAATAATTTGTATTTCTCTCCTTTCCAGGATGCTCCCTATGTACAGCCTTATTTTATCCAGGATTTCGGAATTTAAATCAGGCGGTTTCGTTAGTTTTATTGCAGGAACAACTTTTTTTTTTAATTGTGTTTCACTACAATATAATTTACTATTTTTTAAACCGAAAATGAAAAATAATAAATATTAAAAGTAAAAAATATTAAATTTATGATATTAGAATAATATCATGATAGAGTAGCTGATAGCCACAGCGTAATTAGTTGCTGTAGAAAAATTCCCAAAAGTTTTTATCAAAAACATTTTCCGGAATTGAGATTTTTACTGCAATTTTTCAAAAACTAGAAGTTTCATCGGAAAAATGACCTAAAATTCGAAATTTCACTTGGAGGGTCTTGAAAATTTTAACTCTAAACAGGACAGTATCTGAAATTTTAATATCACAAAACCTTAAAAACACTATTTTTAACTTGTCCGATTACAGGTATTTTTTCTGAGAAAATTCTCTAGAACTTGAAACTTTACTGAAAAATGTATCTACAATTGAAATCTTTACTCAGAAAATTCCTCAAAAATTAGAATCTCTACTGAGAAAAATTTTTAAAGTAAGAATTGGTACCGTGCAAAAATTATTTGTAACGCTAATCATGTTCATCTGAAGTCAGGAATTTATATAGTTCGAAGTAATTCTTTTTTTATATTTTTTTAATTATGAATTATGAAATTAATTTAAACCAGAGAAACTAGTTTTTTTTATACATGCCTTTGTTTTTTCTACTTAGGCTATATCTTTTACGTCCTCGTTATTTTCAATTTATATTTTTAAATCACATAATCTAGTAATAATTGGTAATTAGAAAAGTGAGTGAATAGGATCCACAAATTTTCAATGATACGTAAGTAACCCTGTTCCTTCTTGTAATATAGAAAAAAAATGTTATTTGTAAAAAAAAATGTTATTTGTAAAAAAAAATTAACGGAAGAATCCCTTCCGTTAATTCTTGATTAAAAGAACAATAATAATAATGAACACATGCATTCCGGGAAGGTTACAAATTTAATGAAACCAAAGGCTATTAATATTCACTTGTTCTGAAAATCCGCTGAGGCTTTCCAATTTTCCTGAAAATAGAAAAATGTTGAAAATTATGTTTCGACCCTAATTCGATGGCCAATATGCCTATAAATAGCTGCACATAAATAGCAAAGTTGCAGGCGCTCTCGATAAAAGTGAATTTTCAGATGAGGAATTACCACAAGTAGAGGCGAGTAACACGAACGGATACGAGACAGCCGCGCGAGCTCCCGTGGGAATCGCATACAAATTAGATCGTTGTTGCATTAAACTGCTCAATTACACAACGCGATACCGAGCATTTTCAAACTTATTCTTCAAACTCGTTTAAAATTCCCCCGAGAGATACCACGCTTCCTTACAATTCCATCGATTCTCTCTTCTACGACCGGCACGTTCACCTCGCTCCTTCCTAGCGGATTCCATATGCAAAAGATAGGAGGATCATGATTACCCCCTTGTAACTTTCACTCATTGGACCGCCTGACACTGAAAATTTGGAAATTAGTGACGACACGTACGGGGCTTTAGCGAGGACTGATTACCAGAAACCTAGTAATTACCACTGACGTGTAAGGAATTAATGACTACCAGCCATTCCTTGAAAACTACCAACGCTAATTCTAAGCCCTAAGATAATTTGGTGATATCCACGCTGATTTATTGATACCTCCAGCCAATCTCAGCCATTTCTAGCTGTTTCGAGCCATTCGCAGCCACTACCAACACTTACCAGCTTCCTCGAGTCATCCATAGCAATTTTGGAATCATTACCACCCATGCCTAGCCATTTCTAGCCATTCCTAACCGTTGCAAGCTACTTCGAGCCAATCGTAACCACGAACAACAGCTCCGAAATATTTCTATCCATTTTTGAATTATTTTTTAACCATTGGTAGTCGTCACCAAACACTCCTAGCTGCTTTAGTAATTTTCATTAATTTCGTGCCATTCCCAAGCACTACCAGCCATGCCTAGAGATTTCGGGACTCCTTTGCGGCCACTCTTAGTCATTACCGTCATTCTTGGTTATTTTACGCCATTCTTAGCTTCATTCGGCTACTTGCAGCCATTCGTAACCACGAGAAACAATTTCTAACAGTTTCTAACCATTACCAAAAACTTGTAGCAATTCATTTCCAGTCTTTCCTACAATAGCATTTTTAAATCATCGCCAACTCTACTTCTAACCATTTCGGGCCAGATTTCAATTCAAACGTGTAGCAGCCATTCTGAGCCATTTCTGAGTCTTTATCTACAACATTTCCAACCGTCAAGATCATTCGTAGCCAAAATTTCTAGCTACTTGTAAATTGTTTGCCAGCAACAGATCGCTATTTCGAGCCATTTCTTGTAATTACTGGATTTCTTTCCAGCCATTCTTAGCCATCTTCAGCCATTTCTAGTTGGGCATCTATAAACTGCAGTTCTCGAAATCCAGACAAGTTCCTTTCGCGTCTCAAAAGTCGTAATTCCTCTTCATTGCGATAATTCCACTCGCGAGGTTACTTTCCACCCTGTCAAAAGCTTCTTTCTTGTTTTTTCGGACACCAATCGGGAGCTCCAGGCGTGTCGGTAGTTCACCGGATGCGGAATCGCCCGCAGGTAGATACATAGCAAGTGTGCGATCGTAAATTGGGTAATTTGCGTGGAAACTCGCGGTAACTGTGGCTGCCGACCAAAGGCGCGGATGAAAGTTCCAATACGTTGCGTATATACGCGCATACAAATATGTACACACATGTACTTGGGGTATATAGATATACAACAGCCAGTATCCGAAAATCAAAGCAAAGCGGGGTGTATTAAAAGCTCATGTCGGATTACAGGCCTACGGTCCCGAGAAAGAGTGCGACCGAACCGAGGGCACACGTATAATATCCCGGGATCGAAGGCAGAGAAAGGATCGAAGACCGAAAGGTTTGGCATTAGTTCAAGATGATTCTCGGATGCTTGATCGCTCAAGCAGATATAATCCCACGAGCGGCGGGCAAACGGATGACTTTAAACAAAGGAAGGTATCCGTTGAAGCGTGATCCAACTTCGCCACGGTTACGTGGCTGCGTCTCGCCGTTGCCGCCGTCGTAGTCGTCGTAGTTGCTATTACCGCTGTTTCTGCTGTCGATGGAGCTCTACCGCCCTGAGATCCAACACTTTATTGACTCCCCGAGTGACCGACAACTCGCTACACTCGTATACCGATGCCGATGCTGCCGATTCTGCCGATGCTGCTGCTGCTGCTGCTGCCCTTTTACATTGCAGCCTTCGTGCAGCCGAGAAGATGCACCGGTAGGTACTTATACTTACTTTCCATTCCCAGTCTCCTGCGCTGTAGTTACCTGCACCTTATCTTCGCGTTGCCTTCTCCCGTGAATTCGTCAAGGTGGAGGAGAGACTGGGAGACTGAGAGAGAGGCCGGCCACTGAATGCCGTTTCAACACCGTAAACTCAAGAACGTAGGTTGTTCCCAGCCGACTGCTAAATCATTCCCGTCCGTTTACCCATTCAAATTGACGTTATTCACCGGACAATTAAGGGGGGGGTATGGTTTTGAGGGTTCAAAAAAAGTGATTTTTTTTTATTGCATATTATGAAAGTATAGTATTTCAAGAATGTTGTCTGTTAATAGGAAGTCAATCGGAGCAAAACTCACAAAGATATAGCTTTGGAAGTAGACGTGTCTCGAACGACTACCTGAGCTGTAACCGCTCAGCGGGAAGGCAGTTGTTTCTCAATCTCTTTTGTTATCTTCTTTTGTTATTGTCCAATCTTCTTTTGTTATTCTCCAATCTTCTTTTGTTATTGTCCAATCTTCTTTTGTTATTGTCCAATCTTCTTTTGTTATTGTCCCTAAGCAGTTTCCAGAAAGGTCTTAGACAGGGTCGTTGTAACGGTACCCCGGTACCTGGTGTTGCTTCATTTTCGAAGCAGACGCGGAGTGTAACAGTCGTGTTGTATTTTCTTACTCTATTTCGTTGTGATATTTTTGTTGTTCGCAAAATGCCGAGAAAAGTTTCCAGAGAGTGTAGAAAGGAGAGTGGTAAAAAGTTGTATCGAGGTAAAAAAATAGTTCCTCCGCATAAACGAAGAAACGATGACGATATTGAGACAAGGAGTACGTCAACGAAAAAAATCAGACTAAGTTTTAGCCAAGAAGTTGCTGAAGATACAAATAAGCATTTCAGAATCATTGATTTTCTGTTAGTTTTTTCAACAATTTCTACGTTAGTGAAGTGTGCAGTTTGTGATAGTACAGTATCATTTCAGTGTTGTGGCAAAATAGGTCTTGGTTTCAAGATAAAAATAAAATGTGAAAAATGCAAAGAACCTCGTTACTGACTGCAAAAATGATTGATAAGCTCACCCAGTACTATGGTCGTGCAATTCGTTTCAATTCTAATTCTGTAGAAGAAATGAAGAAAGCCATTTGGGCTACTTACTATCATTATGCCTCAACCGATGCAAAACCACAACACGAAAACTGCCCTAGCGGAGAAGACTCATGGTGTGAATGGCAGAAAGCTGCAGCTTCAAACAAGCTGAATAATTTCAAACACACATATTCTGCTCTACCAACTGATGTTTTACAAGGAATCAAGCCAATTTATGAAGATTTAAGCAAAGATGCTCTCCTAGAGCGATGTATTGGCGGATTCACACAAAATAATAATGAGAGTTTGAACCAGCTTATTTGGAAGATTGCGCCGAAAGTTGAGAGTGGTTCAGCAATTATCGTCGAATTTGCATCTTCAGTGGCTGCTTGTGTTTTCAATGAAGGCTGTAAAGCTTATTTAACCTTCCTAGAAGAGATGCGAATAAGTACTGGTCCAAGTTGTCATGGATGGGCGCTTCGAACCAACGATATTCGAATGAACAGAGCAGATGAGCGAGCAGCTGAAACCGCTAAAAATGATAGAATTCGCCGCAGACTTGATAAAAAAGATGCTTTGGACATTCTTGACGAAAGTTCTATACTCTATGGTCCCGGCATTGATGATTCTATGTGAGTAAAATAAAAAATAAATAGCTTACTAAGTTTTATCAGGGTCTTTTCGCTACGAAAAACTTTAAACGCGTTTTTCTCAAGTCGATGTTTTTTGAGTCGGTGCACACTGTATCTGAAAATCTATTCAACCGATCGTTCTCAAATTTTTTACAGTATTTCCTTACATAATTTATGAGGTAACCCTGTCGAGATTTTTTCGTCTTTGATTTTATTTTTCTTATTATTAACAACAATAGTCATGAATTTAGGCCAAAAATCGGTATTTTCACTTTCAAGTCTTGTAAAAAGTTCAAAAATTGAAAAAAATGGAAAAACTCGGCAGCGATACCTAGAGGGACATAAAAATTAAGGAAAAAACTTTGGTTATTTCATTTCAGATGATCCAGTGCTGAGATATGATGTGCACCGCAAAATGTATTTCTTCTGAGGCGCCTGCGAAGAATTGCTGCCATTCGGTCAATTTTCAATATTTTTGAACCAATATTTCACAGAATATAGTTCAATTACTACTCTTTAATGTACAACAATCAGAAATAAATGTACTTTCACCGTACGCCCAAAAAAAAATCTGTAAAAACCTGTTTTTTTCTGCCTTCAAAACCATACCCCCCCCTTAAGTGTAACTTATGGAGATGGACACATCCCTCCCTCCCTTTCTCTTTCTTCTCCGATCAGCGATCAAATTAATGTCACCGATCACTGCGTTTCCTCCCTCGCACTCATTGTGAATCGAATCCCCATACGTGCCGCTGATTGTGTAAGTGACTTGGGTCACTTACGTGTATTTTTACAATGTTAATATTTTCTAAGGTTAAAAATGGATATCTGCATCCTAATTAATTGTACATCCTCAAACGTCGAATGTGTTGACCACTTTCTAAATTAATGGAGTGCATACAGTAAAAAAAATTCTCTGAATGTCAACTACATTAGCCTAATTAAGAAATATTAAATTGATTCGGTAGCAGTAGCGTCAAGTATTCGATCGATCTGTTTAAGGAATTTGTTAATGGTTCGGTAACAAAATTAGATAGAATTACTATTATATGTTTGTACCACTCCGTGATAATTTTGTTCTTGACTCAATAGCCCTCCGCAAATCGCATGGGGTAAATTTAATATTGTAATTAATATTAATCCCGTTGATCTTAAAATTCTTGTATTTTTTTCCTCAAAGCGCATTTCGTGTTTAAAAAATAAATTTTTCTTATTAAATTTATATATTTCCAGGTGCATATTGTGTTCGGGCAAAATGTTTCACAGTGTGAGACAAAAGTTTATTAAACTTTTTGTAAAAAAAACCAAAAATTGCAAGTAAAATATCAAAACCAATAGAAATTCAAACTGGAATAATTATGAATCACTTTTTTCAGAATATAAAAATCTTCCTCAATCGATAGGAAATTGCTAAGGGTGGTCCACCGGCATCAGAAGTTCCGATAAGGCACAAGCCTAAAAGACTCACTACAAATAGTTCCCTAATTGTTGCCGGTTGGAACAGACTACCTGATTGGGAAAAATTCGAGATTTGACTAAAGTCGACCGAGTAGTGCCTCAAAAGCATTTTCCCAGGATGCCTTATTTAGATAGCATAAATAGGGCTTGAGTAAAGCTACCTTACCAGGTTCGTAGCACGATTTATTAAGGATACGGTATTTCAAAACAACAAGGTATTTTTAGAGTCAACTTTCGACGGTCTTAAAAGGATTTCTCGAGCAAGACTCATCTCGTGTACCTACATCCCAAGCTCCAATGCACGAGTTAATCTTTTTTACTAAATTTCGCATTAATAAAAAAGCGGGTTTAGGAAATTTCACCTATCCTCTTACTGTAAACAAAAGAAATAGTATTTCTTATTGGATACCCGAGAATTTTTGATAACGAAAATGGATTCCTCGGGGAAAGTACATCGGATAAGGGTCTCCCGAAAGTGTCCAAAAGTTGATTTGAAAAGTCGAATTTTTGGGAATACCTTGGCCTTCTCCCAAAAATAGGGTTAAAATTAAACTTCAAAAAACAGAGTCGGACAATTCATTTCTAGGGATAATTCCATGCGTACAACCTATTCCAAGGGTCTATTTGCATAAAATCCTACCGGAAGGTCAAAAATAGGTTTTCTGAAAAAAAATCGTGTTTCCCGCTGCTAATCTGTAATTTTGACAATAAAAATGGATTCCTCGCGAAAAAATATATCGGATAAGGGTCTCTTGATAATCGTCAAAAATCTATTTTTTGGGCAAATGTTGGTCCTCCTTCCAAAAATGGGGTAAAAAATGTATTCGTAATTTGTCACGTTCCAACAATGACCTTTACATTTTTTTTCTCTTAGGGCTTAACTTATTTTCGGGTCAATTAATCAAATTCTCTGCAAAACAACCTAGCTGTATTACCCTCTCTTCACGGATCCTGCTCTCCCGTGGAGGGAAAGAATATGGAATCCTCCTCTGCTCATTAACTCTCCTAGGGTCATCGTTTTCCCGCGATTCACACAATTCCTCTATTTGCCAAGAGGTGTGTAGATTTTAATGGCCGCTCCGGTGAGCGAAGGAATATTTCGACGTGGTAATGGACTGCAAGTGCCGGACGACGACGAGGACGACGACGACGACGATGTCTGTGTTAATAATTCATCGAGATTGGATGCTTCCTCGGCACCAGCTGGACTTTATTTTCATACGTTTCAGATGCAAGCGTGCAACCGCGAGTGCGCGAATGCTCATTCTCTTCTTAAAGATTCCTTTTTTCTCGCTTTTGCCAGCATTTTCCCACGGATTCGCGCTGGTCGTCGACATTTACTTCGATGCTTATCGTTATCGAAGTAAAAAAAAAACTGCGAGTTCTTTTAAATTATTGAAAAAAAACCCAGATACTTGATTTAAAAAAACCAAGGCTCTATTGGTTTGCACCAATTTTCATAAAAGCTTCGTATAGAAATGTAAATTTTGTTTCTTCCTTTATCAATAATTTATTCCATGACTTCGAAGGAACGAAATTAAATGTAGAAAAATTTCTTTCCGAGTCGAAAAATAAGATCTGATTTTAAGCGTAAGCTTAAAATAAAAATATATATCTTCTAAGTGCATAAAATAAAATCAAAGCTCAATTGAAAATACAGGATACGTGTAATTATTAGGTTATCCTCATCCCCAATCTAAAAGCATCATTATACACGAAAGCCGTATATACACGCCAAGACCGCTCGACATGCGAATATCGCCGCATATACATATATTGACGGTTCCGTGCAAGAGTGCGTTGCGTCGCGGTGAAAGGTTTTAATCGACGGTTTAAACCACTAATAAAAACCACCTGATTAAAACCAAGAAAGCCTAATCGCGATACACCACTAATTTACATCAAAGCCTCCGCCGATGCTTCCTTTGGGAGAGGCTTCATCTTGTAACTGTAGATTCAAATAATAACGTGAAGACGAAATATTTTGTGTCCGAAAACTTTGGGCCAGCGGTTGGAGCCATTAAAGTGGGACCCTTGTCTTTGGCCTCCTCTTTTCTCTTCTCCTCTCCTTTCGATTCCTCTCCCGATTTCCACCTGCTTCTTTGCCGCACGCACAAGGCCGTGCGATTGCAGGCAGAGCGGCGAGTACAGTTCAGGTTAATGACGAGGATTCGTCACGCGGAATTAGGAGACTCTCGAGTGGTTTCTTCGTCGTGAAATCCAACTAGGGAGGATCCGTGAAGAGCGCGTATATAAAGTCGATAGATATCCCGTTGCGTCGTTAAAATCTTGCTGCTGTCTAAAAGTTCGTCTTCGAAGGAGGAACGGTCGAGCCGGTAGCTAGCTAGCGAGCGAGTGACTGGCGTTGGGGTCAGTCAATTAACGCCGGTTTTATCTCGGACTGGGAAATTAAATGAAATCTTACGGTCGGAAAGATTTTTCAAACGGCTCGGGGATCGCATACATAGACTTGGAATACATATAATAGGTATGTATGTACACATATGTGTAATCAGAACTCCAGCTTATCGCAGCGGATTGAGATCGGCATTTCGAAACGAGTCCGTATACGTTCCTGTGCCTCCGTTCGTTTTTTTTTCTCCCTTTCGATTCTTAACACAATTCCTGACGAATGCGTTAACGGAGATGCAGTTTCCCTCTCTCTCTCTCTCTCTCTCTTACTCCGCGCTATCGATGATTGCATTTCTCGTCATTTCCAGCTACTTGTAGCTATGTCAAGCCGTTCTTTAGCTAGTTTCAATTATTTTTCCAGCCGTTACTAGCGATTTCTAACACCTGCTAGGAGCGATTCAAGTGGATCCAATTCCTGGCCAACAATTTCTGGTTATTTTTATCGGGAATTCGCTGCGACTTTTACCTTCCATTTTGAGCATTTTCAGCTATTTTCGGTCAGCGTTGCCCATTTCCTCGCGATCACTAGTTATAGAAACTAGAAAATCCAGTCGTTGATGCATTCGTGCCTCGAGATACCCTTTCCGATGCCGAAGGAACCTCTTTCGCAACGCCTCCAATTAAAGGCCGATGGGTTAAGAGGCTTTACTTTTATCATTGCCCAAGCAAACGGCTTCCTCTCGCCGAGGAATTCGCCTCCAGAGTGACGGACAGCTGAAAGTACCGGACAAAGGTGAACATTCGCGTTAACGACGACCCGAGCTTCTACCGTCTCCTGCGGAGCGGATTCCGCGGATGATGATAGGCTCTACGATGATAGCCAGATAAATTGTTACACCTCTAGAATCCGACGTTTCTCCAGTATCATCATCATCATCTTTGTCGTCATCATCATCATCATCATCATCACCATCATCTTCTATAAATTGCAACAAGTCTTTCCTTTCCTTTCCTTTCCGTTCCTTTCCTCTCCATCCCCCTCCTGTTTCTATTTCCCTCAGGTGGTTTTTCGATTCTCGACGATTATGATGAAAGAAAAATCCTCAATGAGGACATTTCAGCAGGATCGGGAATTTTATGGCATTAAGGTTTCGGTTTCTATTACGGTTTTCAAATGATAGATTTTTCGAAATTTATCGATTTCAGTTCCATTTTGGTTTCGGTTTCGAGTCTGGTTCTGAATTTCGCGTATTATAAATTTCAGTCCTGGTCCTGCTTTTGGTTTTGGCATTTAAAATTTTGGCGAATTATAAATTGTGATTTCGAATCCGCATTATCTGGTTTACAAATTACAAATTTTTTGGAAAATATGAATTTCGAAATTTGATTTTGACTCTGATTCTCGCACCTTAGAAATTTCGATTTTGCTGCCAGTTCTGGTGTTCACATTATAAATTTCTGTTCTGGTTTCAACCCTTGTCCGTACACTACCATAGTTCTTGCTTTTCAAATTGACCATTGTTTATAAATATTCAACACTAACAAGGCTTACAAGGAATTTTCGAAAAATGTATACATTTCTTTCGAAAAATATCACGAGCCGCATATTTATTATTTCTTGTAGCAATTTACGTCACTTTGATGATTAGTTTTTTTTCAGTATTGAATCCTTGGATTGGTAAAATTTGGGATCCGCTCCAGTTCCAAATCGTGTTCCTTCAAACTAGATCTAGTTTTTTCAGGTCCGTGTCTGCATTTGGGACATGGTCGAAGGAAATGTCTCCTGTTCGAATATTATTATAGTTTGCTCGCTGGAAATAGCATTTTTGAAATTTACATGAAAAAGCAGAAACCGAGTATCTTCGGAAAGCAGTTTGCTCTTGCAGCTTTGAGAAAAGGGAATGCCAGGCTGGCGAGATCGTGGCTCTTCTTCTTACCTCGTCACCTTCGGCTTCTCGACTTTTGCATATCTCCTTTACCGCATCGTATACAGCCTCCGCCAGTCTCTCGCCGATTTAACTCTCCTTTCTTTTTTACCCCACCATCCTTCTAATCTCGCGATGACCCTCTTTCCATGGAAACCTTCATCGAAGGCTTTTCCCTTCTTTCGAATAGAATTCCTCGTTGCTACGCCGTCTTTCAATGGGAATCGTCGTCGTGGTCGTGCTACCATCCGTGCTACCATCCTCTTTCTCTCTCTATCTCTCTCTATCGGGACTGAAATACGAATAAAGCAATATTTTACGATACCCGGGTGGGTAGGTAGGAATCTCTGGCGACCACCGAAAATCGGGTATCTACCACTCAAGTAGATAGTAGATCTCAGCATTCGATATTTTTCGATATTAGCATCGCCGGAGCAGACCGTCGATTATTTCTAGAGGACCCGTATATATTTTATCTGCACCGATAAGGCAATATGGTGATTCGTACCGTGATTGTAGTTGAATACGGTTATCGATCGAATATTTCTAATTATATATATACTTTTTTTAACCATTTTCCTTTAGTTAATTAGGGAACAGGCAGTTGCATTTGTTTTCATTTTTTCTAACGAGTCGGATAAAAAAGAGAGTATGTACGACTATAGGTATAGTTGAATATGGTATCCGTAGTAATTTTAACCGCATTTATTGATATTCTGGATATTATTATTTTTACAAAATGGGTGATTCGTGTTTGTATTTTGCCGAGTGCACGAAAATAAAAGTTGTAGCAATTTTAGCCGCAACTATAGTTGAAAATGACGTCAACTTCATATTTGTAGGGATTTCAACTGGTACATATATTCTTATTCCAACTATTATACTTTCATCGTTATTTAAAGACAACGTAACCAACTCGTGCTTTTAGTTCTTTCAGCGCACAGGCAGGAAATTATAGTAATTCTAATCATGCAAGAAAAATATAGTAATTCTGACTATCGCTATAGTTAAATATGTCATTAATAATATATTTCTAGTAATTCTAACTATATTTATTGTTATTCCAACCGTTTTCATGACTAGAAATTAAATAATTAAGTGTCTTCATTTTTTTCGGCGTGACTATAGTTAAAAATAACGTCAACTGTACAATTATAGTAATTCGAAAAAATATTTTAATATATTATAATCACTTTCATTCTTGAGTCAACCAACAGAAATTAGCATCTTTTTAACAATTGTAGTTTTTTGATGACAACTATAATTATAGTTTAAATAGAGCATTAACCGTATATTTGTAGTAATTCTAACTACGCTCTTTAATAATCCAAATATATTTTTCATTTTATTAACTCAAAAATAGGTCACTCTTGCTTTAATTTGTTCGAGAACATCGGAAAAAAATAGTGATAAAAATTTGAACTGTAACTGTAATCGATTATGCCACCATCCGTGTATTTGACTCTAAAAGCAGATTTACTGTTATTCCAGGTACTTTCATCGGCGAGTCAAGCAGAAATTAGATAATACGTGCCCCTAATTTTTGCACGGTTCCGCATCCCTTCTTCGCTGTGCCTATCGTCACGGAAACCTAAACGATTTTGCTGAAATCGCATAGGCAATGCGGAGCAATAAGTAGCGCGAGTAATGCGATTCCATCTTTCCAGGCAGAGTTGCATTTGCGTTTTGCATTTTTCAATACAATAGGACGATGAGACACGAGTGAAAGTTCTGTTATATGCGAATAATCAGATTACCGTAACGACCGAGGAAATCGCGCAGGAAAAACAACGACTCGCTATGAGCTTCGACGTTTCAATAGACATTTCCGTAACATGGCTTCTTTTATGTCGAAAGATATATATGCATATTCTTATGTACGTGACTCTATGCATACATACGCATATACAACAACGTAATACCCTCTGAGGAGGTTCTTTAGAATAAGGTTTTTGTTACTCCCCGTAGTTTGTTTCCTGCGTATCGGTGTACGTAAGTTACATACCGATTTTGTTAGCAAAGAAAACTACCTCCTGAAGAATGGAATGAGGATAAAGATCGGTATTAAAACTCGACGTCGCATCCAGAAGAAAATCTAATTGGCTTAACTGCGTTTTTACTTTCTTTTTCATACCAATATCAATCTTTTCATATTTTTTTCATTTTATTCTTTATTTATTAATTTTTCAAATTTTTTCATACCAATTTTCATATCTTTGGTCAATTTCAACAATTTTCTAATTATAGACGAGCGAGGTAATAGCAACTATCCATTAGTATGGAGACTGAAATATGGTCCATGAAGAAATTAGCGACAACTATTGCCATTAGAAAGGCCAACAGAGTGGCCATTTTCTCGATAATTGAAAAAGTAACGCGAATCACTACTCGAGTAGCTAAAATATTGGCTTTGGCTGCCAAAAAAGTCAAACCATGGCCCTTGCTACGATTTCAAAGAAATTAGTGACAACGGTTGTCATTATAGAAGTCAAACTAGTGGCCACTGTCTCGATAATCGCCAAAATATCGCGATTGGCTAGTCTAGTGGTTAAAGTAATATCAATTTTCAATGGTAACTGAAAAATCTAGCAAGGATGATCATCGTAGCGATGGAAATAACAGACGCTGCAAACGATAGCAAGGAAATTTGCGTCTATCGCTACGATGGAAGTCAAAATAGTGACGGCCACTGTCACTGGAGGAGCCAAATCCGTGACAATCGCCGTGAAAATAGCGACAGTGGCAAATATAGGAGCCGTAATAACGGCCATCGGCAAGATAGCAGCAGGGGAAACAGTGTCAATGAAAAAGTAATTTGGAATCCTATCACTGTCACATCCGAGAAATTGTACGCTAAACAATAAGGATAGGGGAAAGAATGAAGAATGGGGAGAGAGTTATCTATCTTTAGGAGGTTCGTTTACGAGAGATTATGCAAACCGACAGGAGCGAGAAAGATACGATTTTCTATTCCAGTTCGAGATATATGTATCTCCGGGAGACTTAATGAAAAATTTCATAGTGGAAGTTTCTGTAACCTCCACCGCGCGCACACACACATACACACATACACACACAAACGTGAATATATACACATTTATACGTACGTATATCACGAACGGAGAAGGAAATATAAGTTCTTCTTGTTGCACGACAAAAGGAGGACCTTATGCATGTCAACATTTTGGTAGCAGGCGATGAAACGTGTGGGATTAGTCGAGAAGATAAAGATGATATACAGCTGTTTCGCCCCGAGCTTTTCACGTGGGGAGAGGGAAGAATAAATCCCAAATAGATGAACCGAAGGGATATATAGATATACGGTATACTTGGATGTATAGATATATTCCGGGGAATTTCTTTTCATATAGTATTCATAGACTGTGTTCGGAGGATTACACGATCGTTGCACCGCCGCAAATGCATCGGACGATGATAATGACAAAAGCAGTAGCTTTTACGCGTTATTTCGCCGGCGCTATTGTATTTAATTGTTTCCCTTCGACTGATAATTAACGAATTCGCCGTTTCCCCATTAGCGTTTCAATGGAAATTGATGACGTTACGACGACACGAGAGGAAGGGCGGAGGTGCCGGCTGGCTCTAAAAGGGTGGACCATTGGGTAGGGGGTGGTTGGATGGTTGCATGGTTTGATATGCGTGCCTCGGAGGAATCCACGGCGCGATGATACGACGACGAGTGCATGGAATTCCCTCGAAGCGGCACGCAGCTGCATGGTAATTTTTACCATGTGTTTTCAACGCATCGCCGCGCTGTCATCGGTGGTGTCACGCGCGATCGGTATCGCTAATAGAGAGCCTCCCCGAATGGATTGACTGGATTTTGCGAATTTTGCGAATTCGAAGCATCTCGATCGATATGGCTTTTGGAATTTCGGTAACTTTTGGAATTCGGCTTTCGAATTTCGTAACGTGGTATATATTGAAATTCCTCGAATCAGGAATTTCCCTTCACTCTTTGGAATTCCGCGAAATTCATCAGTCGGAGTGTAGGTTCTTGGATATTGCAATCTCGATAAGTCTTGAAATTTCGCGAGTTTGGTCAATTGGGAATATCGAAATCCATGCCTTTTGGGAATTTCGATAGCTTTGACATTCCCCAAAATTAATCATTCGAGATACCGAAATTCTTGGGTATTGGAATTTCGATACATTTTAAAATTCCGTGAATTTGATCATTGGGAATATTGCGATCCTTGCGATTTGGGAATTTTTTTCGAGAATCCTGTGATTAATTTATTTCGTCATTCGGAATATTCCAATTTTCGAATTCACGTTGATTTTTCGGTAGTTCTTTTTCTGAAACTCACTAATTTCGAGATTCCGAATATTGAAATTCTTTTATTTGGGAATTCCGCTGGCCCTTGAGATTTTGCGAAATTGATAACTCAAGATTTTGAAATTTTCACTTATTGGAATTTCGGTATATTTTGAAATTCCGTGAATTTGATCATTGGAAATATTGCGATCCTTGCGATTTGGGAATTTTTTTCGAGAATCCTGCGTTTAATTGATTTCATCATTCAATATTCCAATTCTCGGATTCTTCGTTGATTTTTCGATAGTTTTTTTTTCTGAAACTCACTAATTTCGAGATTCCGAATATTAAAATTCTTGTGTTTGGGAATTTCGCTGGTTCTTGAGATTTTGCGAAATTGATAACTCAAGATTTTTTTAAATTCCACAAATTTCATAATGTGGAATATGTTTTTGGGAATTTTATACGATTTTACAATTTTCTTATATTTTATGTCGTCATTGGGAATTTAAAAATTTGTTATATATTTGAATTTTGACATCCTTTGAAATTGCCGGAATTTGACCATTTGGAATATCGAAATTCTCGCGTTTTCGGGATTACTAGCTTTTGAAAATCTGCGAAACTGATCATCCTAAATGTTGTAGTTCTCGGATATTGGAATATCGAAGCTATTAGTAATTCTGTGAATGCGATAATTTGGCATATCGAAATTCTTGCATTTGGAAATTTCATTATCTTCTGAAATGCTGCAAATTTGGCCATTCGGCATGTAGCGATTCTCCGGATCTTCATTAAACTTTCGGTAGCCTTTCGAGCCCTGCGTGAATGCAAGCGTGAAACTCCGTTAGCGATGCGAAAAAAGGGAGTGATTTAGAAAACATCAAATTCCGCAACGCTTAATAATTCACTTAAATCTCCATTAAACTGCAAATCTCGAACTGCATCTCGTTGTTCAAATTGAGAGTGTTTAAAATTCTTTCATCGCAGCGGAAAAAGAAAGTAGGGAAGTTCGCGATTCCAAACTCGCGTAGCCGAAGTTCCCACTTGGAATTCTTAGAAGGTAGATTTAATTATAAAGTTTTGTTTGTTTAAATTGATGCAATTTACAACCCTTAATTTGCTCTACTTGAAATCTGCTAGTGTGTGACTCCCGAGGGTGAAATTCTCATCCCGGGCGTGCAATTATTATTTCATTTTTTATTTAATTCCTTCCTTCAAACTTCTTCTACGAATATATACTTCAACAAACTTGGATTTTCGTTATTTCTTGTAATTTTCGATACAAAATCTTTTAAGGTCGAGAGAAATGAGTTAAACAATATGATTCAAAAAATGTCCTAAAAAAAGATAATTTTCTTCGACGTTTGTGAAAAAAAAATTACTTTTTTTAGACAATTTCCAGTTTCAGCATTTGTGCCCACATTTGGAGGAAGAATTTCTCCAAAATTACAGAAACTGGTGATCAAAAAGGCCAAGGGTTGAAAAAAAGGTATTTTTTAAATAATTATTTTTTTACAAATATCCAAAAAAAAATAGTGAAAAAATATCTTCAAAGAAAATATCCTTTTTCCTACCCTTTGCCTTTTTTTTGCCACCAGTTTCCGTAATTTTGGAGAACTTCTTCCCCTAAATGTGGGACACAAACGCTGAAACTTGACCATCTCTGAAAATGCACTGCAGTATAATAATAGACGAGTTTATCGTCAAGCGATTGCTCGTATATACGGAAAGCTGGAAAAAAGTGACGTTTCAGGGAAAGCCAAGCTTAGCTGCTATTGCTGCAAAACACTCGTTGCTTTGCGTTACGTGGAAATTGTATACAAGTCCTCAAGGACTGAACAATTTGCAGCCATCATTGTCCATACAGGAAACACGATACGGAATTTTATACGAAGGGGATACTGTCACTTCCAGGGAACGAGAAAATTGTTTAGCCCGTTCAACTCTAATAGTCCGTGCAGTTCGCAGAAAAGAAAAAATACAAAGTTGCATGAGAAAAATGCAGTTACCCGCAGCAGTTGGGAAACAACTCGAAATTCGAGCAAAGTAAGGATACCGTCCTTGGAAACCAACTTCCCTCGAAAAGTTGGACTTCTGGAAAAGGACTCGAATATTGGTACCAAAACTTTCCGCAAAGTTGAAAAGTATATCAGTCAATGGGGGGTTAGTAAATTTTACTATATCATTAGTAACGTTTAAAAATTATTATCTAGCAATTTTACCTATTCGACAATCATTTCTGTCTGGTAAAAATTGAATTTCACTTCGGCAACTCGAAATTCCAATAAAATCCTTGAAAAAAAAATCGAATTTTGGTATCGAAATTTTCTAGTAAAATGGGAGAATTCTTATTGAAACCCGTAGCGTTTTTTTATTACATGGTAAAAATTACCATAGTACCTTACAATGTGGAAAATAATTCTAGAGTACTTTGTGTATAATAACTTTCGCTAGTCCACGGCAATTTGTACTATGTACAAACAAATTTTTCCTCTATTAACTCAAAATCCAAATAAAAGTATCCTCTCCCCAAAAAGTCTTGATTTTAGTAATTATCAAAATTCTATTGGGTTGGTGCATAATTATGAGGCGTTTCTTGCCTGATAATATCGTTTAAAAACGCCTGATAATTATGCACCAACCCAATAGAATTTTGTTAGTTACTAAAATCAAGACTTTCTGGGGGGAGGATAGGATACTTTTATTTGGATTTTCAGTAAAAAGTAATTTTTTGTTCAGAAATGTCGAAGAAAGTTCCTTTTTTTTAGATCATTTTTTTAATAATATTCTTTAACCCATTTCTCTCGACCGTAAAAGATTTCGTATCGAAAATTAGAAGAAATAAAGAAAATCCAAGTTGGTGCATAATTATCAGGCGTTTCTTGCCTGATAGTATCGTTTAAAAACGCCTGATAATTATGCACCAACCCAATGGTAAAATAATAGAATCATAGAAAAATAATAGAAAATAATAGAATTCTGGTGGAAACTGGTATCTTCAAAAAACTTCTATAGGGATTTGAAGCGCATTCGTACCGAGAGTGGCAAAAATAAATCCTAATTTGGGTGACGATTGTTTTAAAAATGGCCTATGCATCAGCGAGGCAGTAGGTATAGGCACTAAGAATTCTTAGCAACGGCTTTGAGAACAAGAAGACTCCTCTTCTTCTTCTCCTTCTTCTTTTTCTTCCTGTGAAGGTATAGAACCGGTTCGGCGCGACTAACCGCAGTTACCAATTTAACCCTCGGTTTACGTAAGGATCGGATAGTTTTAAGCTTTTCGGAGATAAACGGGCGGTTGAATTTTCATCCGAGATTATCGAGTTCGAGTCGAGTCCGTTATAGCGAACGTCTCTATCTCGGCGCCGGCAGCGGAGGAATTAGCCGACCTAGCTCGACTAGTTGCACGGAGAAAAATCATTTTTTAAAAATTCCCTGAGAAAATAAGTAAAACGCACCCGTCGTGCAAAAGTAGCCAAGTTATTTAGAAATATATTAAAAGCTACCGACAATTTTCTGAAGAATACAAATTTCCTCATATGAGCCGTTCATTTTGAGAGTGACCCAAGTCCAGTTTTTCAATAACCCCTTCACGCGCTTGGTCACATATGTGGACGTTTAGTTTTTCATAATTATAGTTACTGTCAATAATAAATAGAACAAAAATTTGATAACAATTTATTCAGAATCTCTCAGTCAGAGAAGTAAAAATTTTTTGGTTTTCTGCACTGGTAAATCGTGAATGACAGTAAGTCATTTTTTTCTCGCCATAAAAAAATCGTCCCTGAAGAGGTTAAATTTTCCAAAATTTTTTTTGACAACTAATCTCAAGTGGCACATGTTGCTACGGTTAACATAAAAAAAAAAAACAAAAAAAATGGACTTAGGTCTCTTTCAAAATGAATGGAACATATCATCCTATTGTAGAAGAGAAGATACAAAGACCAGATTTATCGGCTCCGATCATTTCGACACCAATTTCATGTTAATTTTAAAGAAAATAATGAAAACAAATACTGAATGGAATACATAAACATCTAAATTAGACGATTCTTATAATTATAATGTACCGAAATCCTATTTGAAATTGGTGAAAAACAGGTTTTTTGTGGAAAAATTATTTTTTTCACTAGATATCTGGAATTTTAGTAACAGAATTGAAATCCTCGAAAAAAATATATATATCGGTTAAGGGTCTCCCGAAAATCCCAGAAAGTGATTTCCAGAAGTCGAATTTTTTGGGCATAGCCTTGGCCCAAGACCTTCCCCCAAGAATGTACTGAAAATTGAAGTTTCAAAATTTTTGTTGGACAATTCATTTCTAGGGATGATTCGACGCGTAGAATCGTTTGTAAAGGTAATTTTTGATGAAATCGTAACAGAAATATGTAAAAAGTAGATTTTTAGCAGAAAAATCGTATTTCTGACGAGATTTCGGAAATTCGAATAACGAAAAGGGATTCCACGGGAAAAAATACATTGTAAATTATGATCACTTAAGTTTTTACATGACCGGCAATGAAACGTAAAAAATTGCTAGTAAAAATAAAATATAGAATGACAAACACTATCGTCGCATTTAACCATTAACTTTCTATGAAAGTCTATTATTTTGTTACTTTATTCCATTATTTTGCGTCACGAGAGGATGACTCGATTATTTTTGACGATTTTGACGATTCCTTTTTTTTTTCTCGGTATGAATACGAAAGCTAACACCGGTCAAGATCGGGTTTGGTCAAGAAGGATAATAAAGAAAAAATACCGAAATTTATGTATCGTTGAAAAAAAAAAAATATGATACAGTAATTCCCTCGACTCGGATTTGACGTACGAGTGAGCGGAGTTGCGTTCTTTTGGTCGCAAAACCGCACTTATATAAAGGAGAATAAATAAGGCCGCCGGCGGAGTCTTTGTGAAGACGTACTTTGGCTAAAAACTGTACGAGAGAAGAAAAAAGAAAAACGTTAAATAAGATGAAAGTAATATTCAAGGAAGAAGCTGAACCGCTGCTTCGCTATCTCTCTCTCGCTCTTAGCGTCCAATTTTGCATGTATTTGAATTTCTATTAGAGAAACGAGTGGCTTTGTTGAGGAATACAGATATGAAAAATGTTTTTGACGTAACAGTTAAGCGCGTGTGTGTTTGCAAAAACGATGCGGAACTCCACCCCCCCTCCCCCCTACCTTTCGGCGAAATGGAAATGAATTAATTCGAGAAAATAAGCAAAAAGCAAAGATGCAAAAGGAGGGAAGCGAATTCCATTAACATCTCCGAGAAACTTCCGTCAGCAAATTATTATCAAACGCCGCGAATACGGGAATCTCTACCCGCGACGTAGTTAATCCCGTCTAATGTAAGTACCTATACGCGACAAATTCCGCTACACTCGGTTGACGATTTTATTGTACCTGCACCTGCATGTACATGAGCATGTGCATGCGCACGTGCAATCGTAATTGCAATTCTAACTTTTAGCCCGACTTTGTACGCCAAAGTAGGCCCAAACTTTGCGCCAAGAGGGTGGGATTAGTACCTAAGCCCCCCACTCTTACGAGAGGGTTAACTTGATCATCTTTTGAGAGGGAATTAGGCTAACCCCTGTCAGAGTTAATCAAATGTGATTAAATACCGAAACGGTCATTATACTTATTAACGATTGGAAAACTTGCACAAACAAATTTTGTTGTCCTCGAATGTCGGCTATTTATTATTTATTATAATGGATTATTGTTCATTTTACCGTCGTCGTTCCAATCGAATTTTTCAGATAATTTCTGGACGGATAATATGATCAATTGTTAATACATTTGATCACATAATAATCAGTATTCGATATTATTATTATTAATAGCATTATTGTTGTTGTTGTTGTTGCTGTTGTCGCTACGATTAAAAATGAATAATTGGTTCGCAGAGAAAACCAAGGATACGAGATGAAGAAACGCATCAGTTATTCGTTTTTAATTGATACCAGAATAATAATAATAAAATGAAAGGGATGTAACATATTGATACTCTTCAAATTATTAATTTCTATCGAAAAAAATGTTTCGCAACTATGAATGCAATAAATAAATCGATATTGCAATTTATTGTCGTTAAATACTAAACGAGGAGATTCTTACAATTAAATATTATTTATTCTCGGAAATTCGATCGTGTATATTTTAATTTCGAAAAAATGAGAATTTTATTGAATACCGACACACTTCATTTTTTTCAAACGTCTGGTACGAAGTATATAAATGCACCAGGTGGCTGTTACAAATTTATACTCGTCGTAAGACTCAAAGAGCACCGAGGGAGCGATTTAACTCTGCCTTGGTACATTTTGCTTTAATCACAAAAATTATAAATTTACGAAGCTCAAAAACAGGACGAAATTCAATATTAATAATGATAATAAAAAAAAAGTAATTTATCAACCCTTACCTAGTCTACTGGGGGTCTGCGGCAATCCAGTCTAGATCAGCACCAATTTAAACATACCTTTATAGTAAGAAAATTATTCTTTTGACAATATTTTATTTTTCTTTATTTTATATTTAAATATTATATTTTCATAGAGTAATTTGTACTATTTATCAAAACAAAATTTTTCTTTTAAGTTAAAAAGGTATAGGTAGTATATATTTTGATTAATAGTTTAAATTTTCAAGTTATAAAAGTATATACGATAGCTTCCACGCAATAAAAAATTTTATCGGCTGGGTCTGAAAAGCCCCGGTGTGCCAACTACGTTATGCCCCTGAGATGGGCCAACTGAAAGTTAAAGCTGTAAGAGATGAATCTGGTGTAAAGCGTGAATTCTATAAAAATAGAAAATTTACAATTTTAACACCAAAGAACTCGTGTTAACATTGTTTGATAAAAAGTATAATGTGATAACTTTTTCAACTATACGGTTTATCTAAAATATCCACAGTGTGGGTATTCTAGATAAACCTGTATTTTAGATAATGAATGTTATTGCAATCAAAATGAGCCATTACAGAGGTAAATTGGTCATTCGATGCTCGTTGAATCCTACGATAAGCATAAATTTGTAATAGTGACCTAGTGTGCGTATATATACACTACATATACCACTAGATAAAATTAAGTTGGTCGGTATTTAGCATAACTTCCATTACCTCGCGATTAAAAGATGCATTTTACAAAATGAAAGAAATAGACACGGTTCGTATTTCTATAGTTGACTCGCAACGGACAAAAAATTATCATGTCGATGATAGAAATCAATTATGGGAACATTTTTTTTTATTCCGCAAATCCATATTCGGGTCATCATCGGGAGTTTCGAAATTCGGTCGCTGCTTCAAGTGTCAACGAACTGTAAATTTTGCGACTCATAACAATCGCGTTCTTTGCATAAGTGGATTATTTCCATACAACTGCGCGTATATGAGTGCACCTATGTGCTTTCGGCTTCTCGGTGTGTGTAAACGTGTTTCCGTGTGGGTGGCGGGTGTATATTTGCTCACGGTTCAATTTATGCCGTTTCAATTTTCGATCATCTCTGGAAAAAGGAATTTTAAAGTAATTGCAGATTTGCATATTTAATGAAAATCCACGCAGTTTGTGACGACACATTATTCAGTTTCCTTTCAATTTTTCAACGGCCTCGCCATTAGCATGCGATGGCTTGGAGCGTGCATTTCATCCAATATTCGATACTCAAAGTTCCTTTTCGAGCGGAGCGGAATGATTTTCCAAATTGCACGAAGGAAATGTTTGATATCCATCCGTCTCATGATAACCAACTGATTTCATCAAATATGGAAAGTAGACCGCGATGCGATGCGATGCAAATGTGTCAAAATGCTAATTTCAATCCCATTCGATACTCTTGAAAAAATCAGACTATTTTCGATTAATCGCGATATGATGCAGATTGCGGATTTCAAATCTCTGCATTTATGACGACCGCTTTTCTTCCATTATTATGCAATTTATGCACTTTTCACCCCCTCCCCTTCTCCCCCTCATCGATGCATAATCTTTATTCATACGAATAAAACAGCATCCGGTTGATGACCTCGCCTACACGAAATTCCTCCGAATTTGAGACAAAATGTACCAAGGGTGACCAACAAAGTGACTCGCTTCGTCATTTCTCATAATCATTGCTCATTAATTCCTTCCTCAATTTCCTCGTGACTTTTATTAAAATATATAGATGATTAATTCTATAAAATAGCTTTCTCCCTCGCTGGTTTCCTCCATAAAATTGATATGCGGCAGACCACATATAGCGAGATGGGTCATTTCGACTTCCCACGGAACGCAACTAAACTTTGATTTGAGAAGTTTCTCATAATATTTCCGTGCAGTTCAAATATTGTTTTAGAAAAAGTAAATACATTTCGGTATACGTGCGACACACAAAAAAAAAATGCCGAATAATACTTGTACGTTATGTTTGCTCAATCGCTCCATCCTTCTCTTATTTTTTTCCATGTCTCCCGCTGGTTCATAAAAATGCGTGACCCCCGTATCTATGCCGATAAGCTTTTATGAGTGTGTTTATTTTAAAGATTATTATTGTTAGTATTATATTATTGTTTATATTACCGTTCCTATCGTTGTTACCACTACTGTTACATTTTATACTGCTGATGTTGTTATTACTATAGAAAAATTTATTTTTAATTTTTCTTGAACAAGTATCTTTTGAAAAATTAGTTATTATAAGTAATAGTTATTAAAAATAAGTTTTTTAAGAATTTTTAACTTGAAAGAAAAATTTGTATTACTCTATAGACAAAACAAATAAATTACAATTGTCAGATGATTGCGTTTTTTTTTTCTCTGAAATTTGTAATCCTTGTCTCTTAAAAAAAGCTACCTTAATTTTGATTTTTGCGCTTGAATAATTATATAAAAAATGAAGACTAAGAGGTTCCAGAGGAAGCCATTTAAATTTTAACATTTTATTGGTATTGACAATTCTGAAATATTATCCCATGCATTTTGTTTCTATAATGTTATTTTAAAATACTGCATCACAGGTAACACTGATACTGGCGCCGCAATATTATTTGCAATAACCGTAAAACTTAAATTTTATAATTTTCATGACGCACTCAATTTTGATAATATATTTAATTTTATTGATACGTCTTTATTAAATTTATACAATAAAATTCATTCACTGGACTGAAATTACACCCGTGATACCATTTAAGGTTCTATATTATAATGCAGGCGTTGCCAGTTATTGTGGAAGGAATTTCTACATTTGATTTTGTTCATCCAAAGTTATGAAATTTTTATGAAAAGCAGTTCAGGAATTTTTATATATATTTTTTTGAGATTGAATCTTGGTATCAACCAACAAAAAATAATGATACCTAATAGAATAAATTAATTTCTAATAAAGTAAAACCAATTGGACTGGTTTTTTGCTGTAACGTGAAAAAAAATCCTAGTTCCTTGGCTTTGAATTCTTCCAAATAAGGTAA
This sequence comes from Gasteruption jaculator, assembly GCA_949825005.1. NCBI lineage: Eukaryota > Metazoa > Arthropoda > Insecta > Hymenoptera > Gasteruptiidae > Gasteruption > Gasteruption jaculator. Next base: position 7,436,775 of record OX463765.1, on the reverse strand, counting down.
ATTTCAAATTGTACATCGACAGTCGGTATTTGAGAGATTCCACCGGGTGCAAAGTACCGTGTGTGCCAATATCCCCTGTTATTTTTGCAGATTTTGGAAAATCTTAATCTCGTCTCCGTCAAAACTCTTTCTTCTCTTCTCCATCTCTCTCTTTCTCTTGTCGGGGTAGTTAAGTTCTAAACTTCGTTAGAAGCATTAGAGTGAAACTGAAAATTGAGTTGGTCGGTGAAGAGAAACCTCACGCGTTAGCAAGTTTGCGTCCCGGTATAGACATATAGGAGAAAATTAGATGGTGCTTCTTTGTAAAACCTTATACGTCCTATAAGCCGAGCTACTGAACTGTCGATATAACGGCCTTTTTTTCTACCTTGGCTGCATGTTCCGAACTTTCGCGTTGCACCCTGGGGTCATTAATTAGGCAACGTGTCAAGTACTAAGCGAGTTACCAGCTGTACTTACTACCGAGAACGGGGATGCGTTTCATCCAACAATGCACCTTTTGCACCACAAAGTGCGCTGGGAAATTCTCCAAAATATTTTAGGAATCGGCGACCGCACCGATTTCTTGGTTCGATAACTTTCCACAAAGGCGCGTGGGGTTCAATTAACCCCAGCAGTATTAAAATTAGTGTATGCTTTTTGAAATGTATATTAGGTTTGCTGTTATACAAAAAATACTTTATATTAAGATTTAATATTTTTAAATGAACACTAATTTTTAATAAAATAATTTTTTCAAATTAACTCAATTATTTGTATAACTTCCATTTTATATTTAATAATTTTATTAAAATTCGAAGTTTTTAAGTGGCTAACGTTCGGGGTAAAATTAACACTAAGTGCTTCAGGATGTTATTTTTATTCCCCTGGCTCGCGAAGGGGCGAATCCTGATTTTCTACCATCATTTTCATTTTTTCATAATCCCGTGTGACTTTCAAGTCGCGTAGTATTATATTTTTATTAATAATATTTGTTTTTTAATTTTTGTTTCTCACCACTCTTCGTTCATTATAACTGTTTTAAAATAGAAATATTTATATAATTTTTTTAGTAGAATATAATTCATATAAATATGAATTTTTATCAAAATTTCACCATCGAACTACTTCAAGCAATTATTACTTATGCTAATATTATTACTATTAAGTAACAATACTGCCATTGAATTGTTACTTCACGACCCGTGTGTGTTAATTTTTATTTTTCGGGGTAAAAACATTTGACAGAAATAAAATGTCTGTATCCAAACTCGCATTTTGCATTATGTCACTATTAATATTTACCATTACTCTGCTTTGTCATTTGTTGTGCGAAAACAAAAGAGTATTCGAATTGTAAAAGCTTTAGTATGTCAATACGGACGACTTTTATTCGATTAAATTCAAATACCTACAATATATTTTAATTGCTTTATCGGAATTACGTTGCAGCAAAACATACCGTTTGAAAATATCCAGAACAGTTGTAAAAAAAAACAGCTCAAACTTGTGATTCATTGACTAAGCACATTGAGTGGAAATAAATTTTTGTTTATTTTTTTGTCGATCTTCATTTGTTATCACTTAAAAAGAACACTTACGAGAACGCATCGAGAGTCGCTTATCGTCAATTAGTCATCTTCTAATCAACCGATGAATTGAAAAGTTTGATAAATAAATAATAAAAAGTGCCTAGTAAAAATATCAACGACAGCTAATCAAAACACTTTCTCGCTCTAACATCTCACTTTGAAATTGAAAAGGAACTGTTTAACGGATCAAGCTTTAATATATTTTTATTAGAAGCAATTTCCTGAGAATTTCCAATTATGCAACATCAATTAGAATAAACAAGTTTCAATTTTCATTTTATAACGGAGTCGTTGACAGCCACAACCATCAGTTGCAGTGGAAAGAATTGTTTTCACATTTAATTTGGTTCATTCAAAGTTATAAATTAAATTAGGGGTAGAAAAAGCGGCAAGGTTATCATTTCTATGTAAAACTTTTACCTAAAAATATTATCTTATTTTTAAGATTCAAAATTGGTTTAAAGCGATAACAGCCAATAAAAAGTGATTTAACTCTACCAAAAACTGGATTTTGTGGGCCATGATCTCGTTTTTTTTTACACAAATATTAAACGGGGAGAGATTTTTATTTAGGAGTAAGAAATCAGCAAAATTGATATTTATAGAGAAAGCATTTAACTAGTAATTATAGAATTCTTAACTAGTCATTATTTTATAATAATTATATTTTATAATAAATGCAAATTTTTAGTCACTTTTTCAAACTAGTGTTTACTAATTACAGTTTTGCAAATAATAACCAAAAACATATTTTATAATATATTTATTAAATGTATTAGGCTGTCCCATAAGTTCTTTCCCCGCCACACTATATATACCTCGAACCGGAAAGGAAGGAACTTATGGGACAACCCAATATATAAATAAGTATAAAAAACCAATAGTAAAACTTCCAGATTTCTTGATAAATAATATTTATATAATAATTAATCAATTACGTAATTGAACTTTTCCGAATATTGGAAATATTTATTAATCGAATAAAATTCGTCAATTAATAATCCTGATAATATTTGTACAATAATTTCCTCGTTCAAGACCTTCATGAATGAAAAACTTGTAGTTTCGATGTATAAAAATATTATGACCATTCTTCTCTCTTCCTTCAAGATTTCAAATTAACCTAAACCAATAAAATCCGATAAACCCAGATTTACACCGAAAAAACTGGTTTCCGTGAATCATTTGAAAGAAAAGCCTTGGTCTCTATTGTACCCTGACTCTCCTCCGTGCGGGGGGTTCCCATAATTTCCATGGCACGAGTGTTATTCGAAGAAGCACGAGTGACCATTGGCACGGGGGAAAATTAGGTCGATTTTCGAAAGAGACGCGACAATGAGTAAAAGGCCAATAGAATTGCGATGAAAGGAAAGCTTCCCCTCTTGATCGGTCGATTTGGGAAAAGAAAAAAAGAAAGAAGAAAAAGGTCCTCTTCTTCAATAGAGGAGGAAGCAAACGGACAATGGGGAGCTTCGCGGAAAGAGTGTCACTTCTTCGGTAACATATGACGACAGGAGAACTATATTGTAATACGCGTTACGAGTTTCCGAATCCGAGGCATTATATACATATATATATAGATGTATGTGTCTCTATATGTATATATATAAATACAATATTGAGAAAAGTCTATTTCGGGGGCTGTTTCTGCCGCTGTTACCGGCGCTGCTTCTTGCCGTCTACGCTTTGCTCGTCTTCGTCTTCGAATTTCCAAGACATCTGGCAACGTTGTATCCTATATCCCACCCGTGCGTCTCGTTCTTTCTCTGATTCCATCCGATCGAGTACAGCGAAGAGCGAAGAGCGAGGAGCGAGCGCTATAGCGTAGCTACATACAACGTCGAAGGCACGTCTTCTCTCCTTTCTACCACTGACTCGGCTGCTCGGTTGTTCCACCGCTGCTGCTTCGTCTGGAATTTCTTCTCATACCTCACCCAGCAGACCCAGCACGCATAGTCAAATAAATAACGCTAGCGAAGCCGACGAGAGAGGAATACATACACACCTCGCTCTATGTATTATTTATTTATTGTTTGGATAACTATTTCTCGACTCCCCGTTTACGTACAAACGAGAGACGAACGCTCCTACGCTGCCTGACGAGCCAACTGGCCTACAATCCATCCAATCCACGACGATGACCTTTAATATCTTTCCCGTAAAAACGGTCCCTCCTTAGAAATCTTCCTATTGTTCCCGATGCAAACGACAGCTTCTTCTTCTTCTTCTTCTTCTTCGTCTTCTTCTTCGTCGATTTCTTCTTCTTCTCTCTGGCAATGAGTGTCGATACGAACGACGTATTTATTGCCTTGTACACGTACAACCCGACCGACATGACTGACAAACGGACCGTGGACTGACCGATTTTTTGCTACACGCGGGTAAAGAAATACATTTTACCACTTTGCTGCAATTTTTACCGTGAGAAAGAGATATCTCGAAGCTTCTGCTTTGTGGAAAGTCATTTTTGCCAAGGCAAGATGGTTTTTACTAATAGAACATGGTTTTCCTACGTAACGGTATGATAATTTTCTTCTATTACAGGAAAAAAATATCTATAACATGGGAAGTAAATCTTATCGTTACAGAACTTCATGTAGAGTAATTTTTACCATACGACAGGGACTTTTACTGCGAATTTTATTACGTTAACCCATTCGAGGCGGCGATTTTTTTCGAACACGGTCCCCAAGAGCGAAATTTTTTTTCTCTTTACTATTATTGCACACCTGATGTGCAACCGGTGTCGAATGGGTTAAGTAATTCGAAATTCTGGAAAAAGAGAATTCTCAAAAAAATTCCGAATTCTGGTATGGAAATATTCTATTAAAATAAGAGAAATTCATTTCGATATTACTAGCGTTTTCTATTACATAGTAAAATTTACTACAGTACTTTCCCTTTTGTGTGACAATTTTGACTATATTCGTCAGGCACTTACGTTTTTCAAAAAATAAATTCTACTGCGTTTGCTCGACATCCCAATGAAAAATGTGGGATTCTATTTCTCTAAAAATAGAATCTGTCCAAAAAGGTTTACGTATACACATTATTATTTTATTTATTCTATTTTTAATTAATTTGTTTATTTCAACGGTGGGAGCTATTTGGTTCCAAGATTTTATATATCGTTTCTGTATATTTATTTCCTGCGCTTCAGGGGACTCGTCCCAAGCATTGAATAAATAACTCTAACTGCTTTTCCCGGATTTTGGCATCCACACTCCCTGGTAAAATACGAGTTGACGATCACCAATTTTTTCCATTACACGGTACAAATTATTACATCACCCTATAACGTACGAGGTAGACTCTACTGTACGGGGTGAGTCACCAGTCATTGCCACCTAGAATACAACTTTTCTACTACTATCATATTATCGGTGTTATTCTAGGTGGCAATAACTGGTGACTCACCCGGTATATTGCAGTACCTTCCGTATTTCGTTTTATCACTTTTCTTTATTTGTGCCCATAATTCTGAAAGTGTTCTAAGTCATATTTGTTTGTGTTGATAAATTTAAAGGATTTGTTTTGAATAAAAGAAAAAGTGTTTTTACATTCTGCAACATTGAAATTTGGAGTTTTATTGGTCTTGATTAATGAAGAAAAAAAATGTATCGCAAGATAAAACGATGCAAGATAACAGAAAATCTCGACTTTTTCAAATCTTGACTTAGACCACTTTCATAATTATGGACACATTTATCAGTTTTCCCTTACATAGTAACAATTTGAACAGGACTCCGCAACGTCTACGGTGATTTTTACTTCGCAGCAATTTACTATTTCCCTTGTAAGGCGAACGCATATAACGAATGCATCATCGTTTCAGCAAGGATTCTTTCGAAATTGCTTCTGCTATTTCTCTCTGGAACGCGTATTAACGTAGAGGAGGGGGCAAACATTTGAAAATTACCCCCCGACCCACCCCCTCGGTGCAATTTCGCTTGTATGCTCCTGGAAAATCGCTACCCACCATATCTACCTGGAATTGATGGATCAATTGGAGGAACGGCGATTAATCCACGGCCCATCCCATCGAACAAAATTACCATTCGACAACTGCTCCAACAACAAACTCCATCCCCTCTACATCTACGGAAAAGTAAAACCAACAGAGGCGGAATTTACAGGGGTATTTTACACCTCCGACGATCCGATTGAAATCATATTTTACGTCCCCGAGGACCTAAATCACTCGATTGAAATCATATCGAGTTCGTTGCTAATTAATGCACGTCATTGTCCATTAATACACCGCGTATACGAATGGGATTGGGGTAGAGAATCATTTTGTCGAGAGTATTATTCATACATAACAAAGAGTTTCATGGATACAGGGGTGGATTATAGTCCCAATCGGCGACGCAGGGGCCAACCAACCTAGTTTTTAATTAGTTGAATCGGTAACGAGCAAGAGGAAAATTCGTCTATTCAAGTGAACCCATTGTCAATCGAAATTGGACATCGTAAGAAGATTGTTGATTAACTGATAATTAATTTCCCATACTGGAATAATTATCTTTCGAAAATCTCGTTTTGGCCCAATTTTGCCAATGCTATCGTGAGACAAATTTTGAAAAAAAAAGTCAAAGACACGTTGGTTACAAAGACAGGTATTGCAGAATTTTTATAACATTAAAATTTTACCAACGTTTCAATACCCGAATTTGTTATTCTTCCTATTAATAAAGGATAGGGGTCCATAACGCGGGATTTTGACGCAAATAATTGTTAAAAATGATAATATCTCGGATTTGTATAACAATAATCTTTTCAATAATTTCAATCTTTTGTTGGAGCAATATTAAGTCTTTTTTAATTAACTTAAGCCCTTTTTTAATATAGAAAACCTGAGACTTTTTATTACTTTTTCAAAAAAATACCTTTTTTGGCAAATCGGCTGCGTTTTTTTTAATATGAGCGCAATTACGCACAGCTTTCTTTTTTATGTACGTTCTCTGTGCTCCCTTGGGGCCAAAAACCCGCCTTATGGGCCCTCATCCGTTAATATCGCAAAAATGAATGATCAAAACCATTTCAGAAAATCGTATTTCCAGAAAAGTTCATCAATCAACAGACCCTGCAACTAAAAATGGAATAATTGTTTAAAAATAATGATAATAAACGCATTTACTTACTGTGCATTTAGAACAGCTGAATTATAAACTTGATAATTGGCAATTAATTAAAATCCTATAATTCTAATAGAATTAATGACCTTATTAGGCATTCTGAAATGCTATCATCAAACAAAAGAAGTAAAAAATAATGTTTCAATGTGATTAGTAGAGTTTCCTTTACTCCTTATTTTCTAGTAAACAACTGCAGATGTTATGTCACTGATAGTTTTATTAATGACTAACAAATATTTTATATTAAAATGCATGTTTGAATGTTTCGATTTTCTTCGAACGTTTAATGTATTTTTAATTACAACTTAATGTTACTTTTAAGGGGAAGACAGGAACAGCCTCATAATAGTAAATATTACTACACCCCCGCAATGACATAGTTTTCTTCCAGACTATCCCACCCGACTGGAATAATTACCCTTAAAAAATACTAAAGGGGGAAGACAGGGACGACTTGCAAATGGTATTTACATTATTCTATATCATGGCGTCAAATAGAAATAATTTACGATACTGAAAAAGTGAAGGCGCGTACTATTTAATTTCTAGTTTTATACTTTATAATTGGAATGACATTAATAAAAATTAATAAAATGATTGAGTTAAAAAAAAACTAGTGCGTGGTTTTCGCTCTTTGTCTTGTAATTGTTTATTTATTATATGTATAGTTATTTTATCGTTAATTCATATATATATATTTTTGTTGAGGAGTTGATCACTATAGTATTATTAATTATTTATGTTATAAATATTATCTGTATTGTATATCCTATCCTCGCGCTTTAGGAAACTTGTCCCAAAGCGTTAAATAAATAACTCTGACTCTAACTCTAACTTCAAAAATCAATAAAAAATTAATAAAATAATTGGTATGACATTAAGCGTAGTTGAAGTTACAATCAAATTACTATATACTTTTTAATGTACCTATTCCAGTGAAAATTACATAATGGAAATTAACTAACCCCTTGACATACAATGAGTAGTTGGGGACGTCATTCGTTTCATGTTCAATCCATTTTATTTGCATGTCAAGGGATTAAAATCAATAGTATCCGAGAAATATGTTTCCCTTCCTATAGTAAAAATTACGGCAGTATTATAGTGAAAGTAACTATTATTCCGAGATTGATCGGCCTTTCGGCGTGATTTTTCATTCGGTTTGGGATCGTGATTTTGCTGTAAAATAAAAGCTAAAGCCCGGCCTGAGTACCAAACCCAAGCGACGAGAAGTCGATTGAAGCTGATTCGATTGTGTCAATTGAATTCGTTAAATTCAATTACATTTGGTTTAAGACACCGCATTAATCTAGATTGAGCCAAACACAATCATATCACTTAATTGAAAGGCCGCAAGGCCGCAAGACGATCGAACCCTTCCTCCCCGTGCAAGTACAACAACGTTGAATCAAACCGAAAGTTAATTAGGTCAATGGAGTGTGCTTACAGTCAGCAGAAATTCGTTCACAGTCATGTTGTATTTAAATATCGAACGATCGGGATCCCATTTAGTCGTCATGAATAGTTCTCAACTATTCCTCATTTCAGGCCGCAAACATGCAGTGCAACGGATCGAGGAGAGTGCAGCTTAATTCAGCTCTGCACAGCTTTCGAAGGAGCTTCGCTTTGTTTTGGAATCCGCTTTGCTATGAACACGGAGAAAAGGGGACATCGGATAACGCTGAATTTGTAGCCATTGATTTTCACGTTGCACCAGACAATTTTCCTCTATCGCGACGCAAGAGCTACCGTGACGCGGTAAAATTCCATTTTTGCCCGAGTGAATTTTCCTACTGTCGTAGTAAACTGGCGTTCCACTTATCAGGGTTCCTTGCTTTCAATCAGTTCATTTTTAAGCCATACCGCTTTCAAGTACTTTGATTTTAGCGAACGTCAATAAGTTTTAGTAACAGGTTTCAGTTTTAATATTTCAGCTGAGTTGCATTTAAAGTTAAAAAGATCCGAAAACGATCCGGGGTTGAAAGAGCGGCAAAATTAACATTTTTTTATTCAACCAAGTAACTTCTTATCGTTATTCAGAAATGTTTTAAATTCGACAAATTGATAAAAATCTAATGAAAACAAAAATACCGATTTTCGTATGTAAACAACATATAAAAAAATGCCCTTTATGAAAATTATTAATTACCACGTGGAATAATTTACTTTCTGTACCGATCAAAATTGCTACGTCATAGGATTATCTTTCGGAATTTTAGAAATCCTTTAAAGGCAACAGAATTTCCTTTGAGTTACAAAAAGTACTTTAACGCGTTAAGCGCCACGCCGGTCCCTAGGGACCGGAGCAAGGCTTTCCGTTCAGGCCTCGTCGGTCATGCCGAATGGAATAGCGTATAGCACTGCGAGTCACGCGGCCTGAATAGGTTGTCTCATGAATTTAGCGTGGCGCTTAACGCGTTAACGCAGTAAAAGTGTGCTTTCTAATAAAATAAAAATTTGTAATAAAGTAAAAATTAAAATACACATAAATCAAAGTAAAAATTTCAATTATTTGAATTCCTTTCGATTTTACTTTTTTCCTTGTACCGCCATTCCCCTCTTTTTTTTTTACTTAGCGAGAATTTTACCATGAAAAATTGAAAAAAAAAATCGAAATCCCGCATCGTTTTGTGTAATTATGAATGCATTTTGGAAACGGAAGCGCGGAAATGCACGCGCCGAAGATAAAGTTGACATTTCAGTGTAAAGTACGTATAATCCGAATGTAGTTTGACCTTTCACGGCATTCTCCGTGAAGTTTGGAAACCTTGATCCTGAAGGCCCTGCCCTATCCCCGATAAACTCCGACGAGGGATGTAATATTCCAGCGGCGTTTGTGCAATCGGTGGAAGTTGGCGAGGATGAGGTTTAGTATAGATTTAAGCAAACCGGTAACCACCCATTTCCCCGTGGATACTTTGTCGGGCCATCGGATTTCCTCATCCGAGCTACGCGCGGTGCGCTCCTCTCCGCGTAGGGGCTGAACTTAAGTCAAGTTTATACTCTGCTCCGCTTTGTAGCGCTTCCAAATCTCCGCGATGGAAGTAAATTAGCATTCGTTTTAAAACGAGAGCTCGCGAACTCGAATTAGCTTTGATGGGGAAACGAGAGTTCTGATGGAAATAAATTAATTGAAACAGCGGGGAATAAACGTACTCTTGCTTTTCAAACGAAACTCTTATTTTCTTTGTATAATGGAGGAGATGTTTGCATTCTCCTTTTGTTTTTTGGAGCTTCGGGGAAGTTAAACAGATGCTTTTTCCTGCGCCAATTAAGAAACGGGGGGGGGGGGCAACCTCTCTTTTTTTTCCCCTTCTTTCTCTTTTTTTCATTCATCCAACCCGGAAATGCAACGAGGCTCAACCGAAAGAAGCATTGATGAAGGATTCCGATGAAAAGAGTCATCCAATTATGGCAAGGAAAGGGGTAGATTCCGCATCCTGCCTTTACACGACGTAGACTCGAAATTGCGGAGGGAGTGAACAAAAATGAAGGTGTTTTCCATAAAGATCTTCAGTTCCCATTCAGAACCAATTTCGTTCCGGTTGTATAGCGCTAAAACTAATAGCGGATACGGAAAAGAAGGAATTCATCTAGGGTGGCATGGGAATTTTTATCGGTTTCTCGTAATTTCTGCTTTTCAGAAAATATGTCGTATCTTGTTCTATAAATTTCCATAGTTTCGAAAGGAAGCTTACCCACCCACGTTGTGGGAAATTTTATTTGAGTGGAAGACGTTTGCCAGTATCGATAATGATTTTTTATATAATTACTAAAAGAAATTTACTGTGTTGTTATAATTTTTACTTTGTTAGAAAGCACAATTTAAAATTTCAGGGTTTTTCCAAGCAAAGCGGCATTTCTATTTTTTTTTAAATTTCGCATGGTGAAATTCTCGTTGAATAAATAAAAAGGAAAATCACGGTACCGGGAAAAAAGTAGAATCGAAAGGAATTGAAATTACAATTACAAATTTCAGGTTTTTTCCAAGCGAAGCGGAATTTTGTTTTTTTTTTAATTTTACACGGTGAAATTCTCACTAAATGAATAAAAAGGAAAATGACGATACAGGGAAAAAAGTAGAATCGAAAGGAATTGAAATTACAATTACAAATTTCAGGTTTATTCCAAGAAAATTGGAATTTCGATTTTTTTTAAATTTTGCACGGTAAAATTCTCGCTAAATAAACAAAGAGGAATATCACGATACAGGGAAAGAAGTAGAATCGAAAGGAATTGAAATTACAATTCCCATTTTCAGGTTTTTTCCATGCGAATCGAAATTTCAATTTTTTTTTTTCAATTTTGCATAGTAAAATTCTAGTTCAATAAACAAAGAGGGAAATGACAGTACAAGGAAAGAAATTGAATCGAAAGGAATTAATTTACAATTCCAGATTTCAGTTTTTTTTTTTCATAGTAAAACGAAATTGCTGCTTTTTCTCAATTTTCTGCGATTGAATTGTCGCTGGATACGTCGATTTATGATCTTCGGTGCTACATAAATTACTCTCAGGCTATTTGTAACCCGGTAGTACTTCTCTCGGGACATGATGTTAACAGGACCTTCAGGATCAAGGTTTCCGAAACTTCGCGGGGAATGCCGTGAGAGGTCAAACTACATTCGGATTACGAACTTTCCACTGAAGTGCCAATTTCCCCTTCGGAAAGTGCTTTTTTACGCTCCCGATTTCAAAATGCGTTCATAATTTTTCAAAATAATACGGAATATGCTTTTTTTTTTCTCATCAAATTTGCACTGTAAAATTCTCGCTAAATGAACAAGAAGGGAAATAATGGCACAGAGAACGACACGGAATCGAAAGAAATTGAAATTACAATTCCAAATTTCGAGTTTTTTCAAGGCGAAGCGGAATTCCTACTTTTTCTCGATTTTTTGTTATCGAATTGTCTCTTGATACGCCGATTTATGATCTTCGGTCCTACATAAATTACTCTCAGGCCACTCGTAACCCGGTAGCACTTCTCTCGGCACATGCTGTTAACATTTAAAGGGCATGCACAGCGCAGCCCGGAATAATTACCTCGAAGGTACAAAAATTCCAATATTTATGTTCCCTTGCTCCACTCGAGGCTACTTCCCACTTTTTTCTGTGTTTCTGGGACAGATTTATTCTTTTATGATCGCCAACGAACGTTACACGGCATTTTTCGAAAGTAAGACAAAAGGAAAACGGAAGCTCCGTGTTTCCCGAAAAAGTGAAAGGCTATTTGCCCTGGCTTTATTTACGACCTTTCGTTTTGTCGAAACCTCACGGTAGTAAGTGACCGGTGACTCGACACCAGTGACCTCTTTATTGCCCCGGGACAATGGATTTGAAAGTTTCGACTGCTGAAATTTAAAGGACAGCCGCGTACCTGCATCGCTGTCGAGAAAGCGTCTATGCATTTTCCTACCGAGAAAATTCGACTAACGAGAATTCCGACGGAATTGCTGAGAAAAGCGAAGGTTCCGTGATTTAGATCGAGAGGATTTTATTAGTCCTTTAAATTATGGCTGCCAGTTTAAGGTTTCGGTTGAAACCAAAACCAACAATTTTCTTTCTTTGCAATGTTTGCTCATTGAAAATTGAGAGATACAAGAGTGAAAGTTTAGTGTCCCTGAGGCTGGCACCCCGGTTAATTGTGTTCATAATGATCCTATCGATTGTATCGAACATAGAAAATTATATTACAAAACATTGATATTTTAACAAAGTTGCAGAAAGCTAAGTCACCGATAACTGCCGTGGAAGAATTTTGAGAAATCGAAATGTTTATCGGAAAACAAAATTTCCTAGTATTAATATTTTTACGCAGAATTTCAAAAAATTCAATTTCAACTGGAAGAGTTGCTTAAAATTCAAAATTTTTTACTTGCAAAAGATAATATTAGAATGCTCCAATATTGGAATTTCCGATAGGAAGAACTGCATCAAATTTGAATTTTACTGGGAAAATATCTTTGAAACATGAATTTTTATTTTTCCATCGAAAAATGTTCAGTGTATCGAAAAAGTTTCCTAAAATTCAAATTTTTGCTAGAAAAATTCCCTTTAAGGAAGATTTCATTTGAGAAAATTCCCTAAAATTAGTCATTTTACTAAAAAAAAAAAATAATCTTTAAGATAAAAATTGATACTGAAAATCAATTTTTTTTTTACTATCAATTTTGTTCACTCTTAATTACCGAATGACTTAAAAGTCGAGAAAATTCAAAATTTAACACTCATTTAAATATATTAATCGCAACTTTTCTTTCGGATTTTAAAAATTTCGTATTTGTAATTTGAAGAACCCTACATTTCGCATATTCCATTTATTTTCTATATTCTACGTATTTGTGTGGACAAAATGTTGATTGGGATCACTCACCCCTTGAACAATGCGAAAAATGACACCGCCGCTGAAATGACCCGTGATGACTTTTCACCCTAAATCGCTGTAAAATCCAATCCCGTTCAATTATTCCGGCTGCAACAACACAGTTCTCGCAACGAGGGAACTGCAACAGAAATGTTTGAAGTCAGAATCCGAACTTGGGATAGTTATTTAATACTAGATTTCTAGAAACCGTCAATTTTGACGAATTTAACCACCTCAACATAATCAGAATCGTTAAATTGAACGTTAATGTTTTTTTTTCTCAATATTTTTTTGTCCTCTTCTGTTTTGGAAAATCTAGGACGGAAACTCGGGCTGCGCTCGTAATTTGAAAGAAAGCAATTTCTTGGAACAGCAGAAATCGGAAATCCGCGCTCTCGAGCAGTTTTGAGTGTAAAGCATTGCAAGAGTCACGTAATTTCACGTTCTTTCGAGGATAAAGCGAGCGATAAACGGACCACTCTCGAAAGGAGTTGCGGCTATTCAGCAGTTTTTGCATATCGATTGACTCTTACCTCGTATTCGAGAGTATTTTTTTTTTTTTTTCAATTGCAACTACAAAGAGTCAAAAGGGTGTAACGGAGAACAGAGGGATGGAGGAATTCCGGTGTTATTTCATCCACGTTCGTGTTTAAAAAGGAGTTTTTATTATTTACATAGTCTAAGTGGACGTTAGCGTCGCGCTATCTGCTCGATTCCTCTGCACTCTATTCACTCACTTTGTATAATATTGTTTATGCATTTTCATCTGCGTTAAATTATTCAAATATACGTATTACAAAAAAGAAAAGAGAAGAGGGCCCTTCGGTTCAAATATACCATGCGGTTTCCAGTAAATATAAGAATGCCGGCCGTTTTGTTATATATATATATATAGGAGAATTAATGAATTTATAACGAAATACATATGCATGCGGTTGCAGCGTTCCAATATACCTATATATATATATATACCTGCATCTATGCAAGGTATTGAGGATTTTCAAAGAATTTTAAGTAACCATCGAATTTGTTAACTTTTAGCCTGAAATTTAACGTGGCCACGAGTACACAAGCTCACACACACAATAGAAGGAATTAGTAAGTCCTTTTCATATACCAGACTTATTAGCAAGTTTGACCTGCCGCTGCTTAGAATTTTTATTCATTCTTCTTAACCCTTAGATCGCCTATCTCATCGGAGTACCGTAGTTGGCACAATGGGGCTACCTTCCAGATTCTCCCGGTAAAAGTTTCTATTGCGTGGAAGCTTTTGACATTTCTTAACTTAAAAGAAATCTATAAAATAACAATATTTTTATAAAAAGAAAATCTTGTTTTCACGCATAATAAAAATTGTTTTATTGGAATATAATATCTAGCGTGGAAGAAAATTGCAGAAATTACTTATTCCGAACGTAATTAAATTATATTTATTTTAATAATTTTAATTAAACATTAATAAATATACATTTGTTATTGATTCCATTCGTCAAACAACATCACAAATGAGCCTTTCTTCCCTACTTTTGATAGTTCCATTATTTTCTATTTTTTGCGGAAAACTGAAAATTCAAATTTTTGTAATTAGTTTTTACAAGAGATGGTGCAACATTTGTTAATTAATCTTAATAATATTTTACTTCTTGGATAAGGCCAAGGTTTCTTTTTAAAAAAACCCATCAAGAATTTCGATTTTGTCGAATAAATTTCTAGAAACTTTCACGAAGAATTCAAAAAGAATTTGAAAAATGATCCCATACTCGCTAATTCTCGCTGGAATTTCGTTACAACGAAAACGCTTTATTTTTTGAAAAGTTAAATACACTATATCATTGTGATACCTTGTTTTAGGAGAGACCCAGATATTTCTATAACAAAAAACTGCAACAAATTCTTTTATTTTCGTCATTATTTCCAGGGAGTTTGGGCAAAACTTATATCTGAAGCATTTTTTCGCGAGAAATTCATTTTCATTGTTAAAACACCCGATATCCAAGCGGAAGTGACTTTTTCGCGAAAAACGTACTTTTCTTTCACTTCCGCTGGAGTTTCGTCACAGCAGACCCACGCGATCGATTCTACGCGCCAAATTACCCCTAGAAATGAGTTTGCCAACCCCATTTGTGACACTTCAATTTTTCCCCTATTTTTCGAGGGAGAGCAGGGCGAGTTCATATTTCCGAAAAGATACAACAAAAAAATTGCGCTCGTGTGTTGCAAGAGTCTGATTCCTCCTTTTGTATTAAATTTTTTATATTAACAAAAATAGTACAAGGAGAAAAAGCCGAATTGCAAAAACAGTAAAGTTTATTATAATATGGAGAATTATATTATAAAAAGAGAATCGACTATTTTTCTATGCTAAATATTAAAATTACTATGCATCATAGTAAAATTTACCATCTCGTGGGCTACGAAAAAGTCTAATTCCCCCTCTCTGCATAAAAAGTAAAATATTGGAGAAAAATGGAAATGGAAAAATAGTAAATTTTATTTATTACGAGGATTCATTTAAAAAAGGCAATGGGGTATTTTTCTAAAGTGAAGTTACTATTGCAATATTGTAGTTAAATTTGCAATTTTACACATTACAAAATTTCTAATTTCCTATTTTTGCTTCTAAAGATGGAATATCGGAGAAAAGCAAAAATCCAAAAATAGTGGATTTTCTTTTACTATTCCACTAATTTATTTATTGTTATTCTACCGAAATAGACCTAGAGATCGGAATTTTTCGACCGCAGGTGTGATACCTGAATTTTTTATTCTATTTTCCGGGGAAAGGCGTCTTCCCAAAAATCGACGACAAAATTACACTTGTGTGCTCCGAAGGATGAAAAACAAGGAGGGGGGGATGGAAACTAGAAAGGGCATTAATTGAAAGATGAAGAAAGGCAATTTCCACGAATGGGAGAGAGAACAGTAATAGTGGTGGAAGTGGCAGTGGCAAAGAAAAGGGTTATAGGAGGTAGATGATGATACAACCGGAAAAAGAATGATAGGCAGAAAAAGATCCCACTTCTGGTATCAAATTAGGCTTCCTCGTGTTACACGGAACACCTGCGTACGTATAATATTGCCTGCGTAGGGTTTCCCGTACCGTTGATTAGAACTTCTCGAAAACTAGTAGGGATTCCCTTTCATTCGGTGCACGTATAATAATATATACCCGGTAGTAACGCTGCTTCCACGTTTCTTTCCACATTAACATCAGAAAAAAGCGACACAATGCACGAATCCGTCGTCCATTTTGTTCTTCAGCTCGCTTCGCCTGACTGCCTCCTTACTCGCTTGCTTGCCTGCCTGCCTACCTCTTTTCTTTCTTTCTTTCTTTCCTTACAAACTTCACGACTTTTCGAAGAAATACCGGAATTCCTTCTTACCATTCCGGTAACTCGAGTGACATTTTCATTTGTCCGCTGGACGAAGCTGTTTGTATCGCAATCAAGCAAACTGTCACTTTATACCCAGCTGAGGTCGTGTAAATTTACTCTTTAACCCCTTGTACCATGGTGTAACATATAGGAGCTGCACTGAGAAACAAATATAGTAGAATTAACCATATTCTTACTATACATTTGGCGCCGGTGGAGCTTTAACGAGGTTTTGTACTTTCTTTAAAAATTTAATTCCACCATACATGGTGGTAATGGAACGATGGACAAAGATTCCCAAAAAATTTCTAGGCGGTGACATTTTTGTAAGAATTCTCGAAAGATTAGAATTTTCACCAGCAAAATTGCTGGTAATTAAAATTGTCACTAAAATCGTGTAAATTTGCCCTTTAACCCCTTGTGCCATGGTGTAACACAGAGGATCTACAATGAGAAAAAAAATATAGCCAAATTAACCATATTTTTCTATGCATCAGTTGGATCCTGGGAAGCTCCAAAAAGGTTTCATGGTTTATTTAAAAATTTAATTGCACCATACATGAGAGTAAAAAATTTCTAGGCGTTGATATTTTTGTGAAGTTTCCCCAAAAATGAAATTTTCATCATCAAAATTGCTTAAAATTCAAATTGTCAACTGGACAATGTGATGATATTAATAATTGTTCCTCTCAAAAATTTGAGTTTCTATTAGGATGGGTCAAAAATTGTAATTTCTGCCGCGAAGAATCGCAAAATTGAAAATTTTCACTCGGTAAAATTCGTAAATCCCAACTTTATGAATGTCCTGGAATAAATAGTATTGAAAATATTTCCCAGTATCGACATATTTATTGGAAAAGTTCTCTTAAATTTGAACTTTTACTGAAACCATTCTCTACAATTGGAATACTTGCTACGAAAATTCCATTTAATTAGACTTCGTACTGAGAATAATCTCTAAAATAAGAATCAGTACCGGAAAGAATTTTCCCTACTTTTAATGTCGTTCATTGAAAGTTGCGAAATAAATTAGGCGCAGAGGAAGTGGTAAAATTAACATTTCTCTGCAATACACATTCAATTAAATGTATTGTTCGCAATATTTTTGCGTCTATTTCTTCCGAATTATAAAAGTGGTTGGATCAATAAAAGCTGATCTAAGTAAACACCAAAAAAACTGGTTTTTACATATAAGGTGTAAAAACCTTTGGTTTTTTCATTTCCTGGCTAGTATTTGGCCACACTATTATTACTTCATTATTCAAACATGCATTGCATGATGAAAGAAATAAAGGAAGAAATAATGTAGTTTCCATTTTTATGGGTGAGTCAACTCCTCTTAAACCCATGGTAATCAAGAAAAATCGAATATTACGGTGACGGGAAATGGGATTCAACGTTTTCGCTCTCCTTCATTAAAGCGAATCTATTTCGCAGAAGCGGCTGAAATTCTTGTAAATCAAAAGACTCGTAAATGAAATGAACTATTAAAGAAGTTTATTTGTATGTTAATTCCGAGGGCCAGAGCTGCAGCCGAGTAATAGTCGATCGAGTGAGTCCTCTGGCTGCCGGCTGCTGCTTCGTCGCTTTTCTTGAGCTTCGGGGAAAAGCGAAGAAACAATTATTCGATTGTTCCTCGTCGCTGCCGATTTCAAGGGAGGCTAAGCTATTTTTTCTCCTCTCGCAGCAACGCGTATACAATCCGTTTAATCAAAGCCACGTAAATTGACCTTTGCGAGCGACAAAGCGAAGACAGATTGCTTTGAGAGCAGTCCTTTCCAATTTGGCTTTTCTCTCGGAACGACGCGCATGAGTTCCTTGGCCCAAGGCACCTGAGTGGGTGCTTTCGAAACCGTGTATGTAAATACACGTTGTTACTCAGTTCGCACAGGGTATTTATCAACCATATATGTGCACACGTATAAGGATTCGCTTAAAATTTCCAAAATTGCTCCAAAACCAATTTTGTGTCTTTGGTATTTGTCAGGAAAGAAGAGGGAGCAAAGGCGAATTTCCGTCTTTCCCTGGAAACAAGGATTTAAATTTTCCGAGGAACCTTTGCTTTAAAAGTTCAAATTCCAATAAAACTTCCCATTCGATAAGAAGGAAAATCAAAATTATTGGATCCCTTCCAGGCAAAAATTGCAATATCAAAAATTTTGTCAAGTCGAAAAGTTTTTCAATTTTAAATTTGAATTATAAGGAACTTTCCCAGTAAATTTCCCAAAAATAGGAAACTTTTTCTATTAAACTCTAATTTTTAGAGACCTTTCTCAGTAAAAATTCCAGTACCAAAGGATTTCGTATTTTACGGATATTACTCAGCAAAAATTAAAATTTTTGAAATCCTTCCTAGTGAAAATTCCAATTCCAGGGTTCCAGTACGTTCGAGTTTCCAAAATTTTTCTCTGTAAAAATTCAAAAACTCAGGCGAGACTTTTACCAGTGAAAATTTTAATGTTGAAATATTCCAATATAAGGACACTCCATTTTGAAATTGAAACTTTGAATTTCAAGCAATTCTTTCGGGTTAAAATTCAATTTTTTCTAAATTTTAACGCAGAGAAATTTTCTTGCTAAAATATCAGTTTTTTGGGAATTTTTCCACAGCAGCTAATAATTGTGTATGTTGTGAAATTGAGCGATCCCCCCTTTTTTTTATTAGAAAAATGAAATACTGGAAAAAAATAAAAATCCGACAAACCATGAATTCGATAATTTTGTACAACTTTCTGTAAAACAAAAGTAAAAAATTGTTCTGTTTCCAGAAGCGAAATACCTAATGTAACACGGTAAAATGCTGCACCAATTTTTTATTGCCTATTTCTATTTTTAAAAAATGCGGAGAAAAGTGGAAATTGGAAAATAATGGATTTCGTCATTCTATAAAAATATTCTCGGTACGATGGGAAATTCATTATGCTGCTGGATTTGCTTTTTCTATTATAGTAATTTTGCAACATAACAAAACTCGCATTGTAAAATTGGTATAATGACAATAATAATAATAATGACACGTCGTAGAAGTGAAATTTGCTTTCTATTGTAAAAAAAATCTATTCTCCTTTACCCTTTTCATTCTTGTTGCAAAAACTGCACGAGAATAAACCTTATTTTTGGAAAATTTGGCACCGGGACACACAGCGCTATTCACGTGCATAATTACACGTGTTTTCTATTTTTCAACAAAAAATGAAAGCAGTGACGTACACACGTACACACGTATACGTATATACCTCATTCTTTTTCCTACAGTAATTTCTATAATTGAGTCTTCTCCGTTGTATTCTCGCGACTGCTGCACAGGAACGTTATAATGAACTGAAAAAAATATATATAATGACAAAAAAGTAGTAGAGAAACTTTACGGCATTCAGGAAAGAAAAAAACGACGAGAAACGTGCTTTCAATGTATTATTTGATATCAGCCGTTCGACAAAGAATACTAAACATATTCAGTTTCCACGTTTTTTTAAGCTTCGATTCAACAGATTTAACTGACAGTGTTTTAACAAACAGCTTGTGCAAGAGGCAAAGGAGAGAGCGAGAGATATGCATGATACCGCCACGAATATTCCCTTTCAAAATAAAACCTGCTACAAAATCACACGATTTTACAGCGCCTCGGGGGAAATAAGTCCACGAAGGCGGAAAAAAGTACGACTATTTAATTTCCGCTCTTTTTTTTTCACATATTTTTCGAGAATCAAAATACAATTTTTTTCCGCGAATTTTCCCTCAAATCGTAGCCCCCTCTAAAATCTACAAACGCTTTTGTCGAAAATTTCCCGAAAACTATAACCGGAAATTGGGATTTTCAGTACCAAAGAAAATAAGTAATTATTGTTTTGTTTACAAATAATTATATATATTATTTATTAATTGTTGTTCCAATTACTTTCATCCTGTATGTCGCGATATATTCCTGAAAATTTCAAATTCTACTTTGACAATTTTTTAAAATTAAAATTTTTTGCCGAAAAGCGACCCACAAATTTTCAAAAAATGAATTCTTTACTATGAAAATTCCTCGACGTTGATATTTTTTTAAAAATAGGAATTCAACCCGAAAAAGATTGCTTAAAATTCAGATTTTTATTTCCGAAATGGAGTCTTGGAATATAATTTCTCGACGTTGATATTTTTTTTCAAACTGGAAATTTAACCGGAAAAAAATTGCTTAAAATTCGAAGGTTCACTTCCAAAATGGAATATGGAATATTTCAACATGAAAATTTTCACTGAAAAGAGTCTCATCCGAATCTTCACAGAGAAAAATGTGCACATGCTGAAAAAAATTTCCTAAAAAAAATTCTCCGGAAAGTTTAAGCACTTGATTCCGAGAAAAGGCGGAAATCCATTAGTCTCCGTCTTGTTTCCTGGAAAATACCAGGTGCACAAAATTGTTTTTGGGGTGATTCTGGAAATTTGAAACGAATCCTTATACGTGTGCACATACACGGTTGACAAACTAAAAAAAAAAATCGTGCTCCGAAAGCGAAAAAGGTTCGCCTAGAGGAGGAGAGCCAGTCGGACTGCACCCGCCAAGCTGCAGGAATATCATCTTCGAGTTATGCGCTATAAAAACGCAGTTAGTGTATATACATCCAGGAACTTTTCGCAATGAAACTTCTTGACGCGAAATCGTGGCGGATGGCACGAGGGAGGTCATGAAAATAATCTCCAAGATGAAACTAATCATATCCGATAGATAGTCCCCCTTCCATAATATTATTACTGATCAGTAGAAGAAGTAGAAGTTCCCTCCGAGTCTCCTCGGCAGCGTCTCGGAACTTTGCCATATTTTAAGAAACTCAAAGAATCTTCTTAACTAACTCAACCGGTGTCGGCATCCATTATACCGGGATCGCTTGGGACGTGAAGTTTCCCAGACTTTAGACGACACCTACTTGGATATGACATCCGAAATTGAATCAACCCCTCTTGAATTGCGTCGTGTCGCGTCTCGTCGCCTCTTTCGGAAATTCGTTTCCTCTTTTTCGGATACACAGACATTTTTTTTTTGCTGCTCGAGTCAAAAAATAAACTCTCGTCTTTAAACCTACTTCTTTCAAGCGAAGGTACAAAATCTGTTTCTGCTTTACAAGAAACTGAATTTATCCTAAACGTCTAAATTGCTTCCTCCAATTACTATGTTGAAATCAGGATTGGCTGTGATTTGGTACACGGAGAAAAATGAAACCGGCAAAGTAGCGCAAATTATTACGGAAAATAACGCTCGTGACGTAAAATCGTGAAATTTGGTAGAAAATTATATTATTTTATTAATCGTAAAAAAAACTAACAATTAATTTTAATTTTATAGTAACAGCTTGCGTTTATTATTTTATGCATTATTTTTGTAACAAATATCGACACATGTATTTCAAATTTTCTTGTTAATTTTTATCACCAGCGTCTTTTGATTTTTTTTTTATTCTTAAGCCTTTTAAATTGTTTCTCTCCGAAAAAAGCTCCTTTTGTGTAGCTTTTGTAAAGAGTCATGAAATAAGCATCTTATTTTGCTTTTGATACATTGAGAAAAATGGGGTCGGTCGAAGAATGATGAAAAATTCATAAAAGTGATGAAAAAATAAAATGTTTCCATCTATATATATATAGCATTAAGCTCTATTTCATACAGAGTAGGTTACTAATTGATGTATTTCATCATTTACTCCGATCAGAAAAATGATTAAAAGTATAATACAATTTACTGATATAACATTCCTCAATTAATTTGTGTTTCGGTAAAAATGAATACAAAAATCAATATGTATCAAAAATTGAAGAGTTTCCTGCAAAAAAAAGGGAAATTCCAATTATTTCAAAATGGAGCTACCTCCTTTTTGCAGCGAATCCTTCAATTGGAAACTAGTGTCTAAAATTCCGATTTTTCTTTCATAAGAAAAAAAAAGTCATTCTTAACGCTTTTTGGACAAATTAACACACTAGCGAGCAATTGTTTGTAAATGCAAAAAAAATACGTAGCATTCCTTGATAGAGAGTTAGTAACTTTTAGTATGCATCGATGAAAAAATGATTACTCGTATCAAACTGAAAACTGGTTTGGTACAAGTTTATTAACTTTCGCTGCGTGTCCTTATCAATTTTTTGCCTCCGCGTTTTTAATTTGATAGCAGTTGGTAAATAATTCCGATCCTGTTTCGAGATTGATATTCAAATGAGCAAATACATTCCGAAAATATCTTAAATTTCGAGCCTAAATTTTCTCCATGCACTTTCTCATGCAAATGTAATTTTTTTGCATATATTAAGCCTCATAAGAAACCGATTTTGAAAGCGGTAATTGAAAACATTTCCTAATTAATACGAAACCCGATTCTCAATGCATCGATATCACATCGATACATCGAAAATCGGTAAGGGTAAGACCTGGAACTGGCGCGTATACGAGGCGATAAAGTCCTCCGTGAAGATAGCAAGGCGATGGGGGAGAGAAACACCGGCGAATTTCAGCGAGAGGGATTATAGAAGATAAATACATCCGTTTTTGAAGAATTTCAGACGGACGTCCATACGAATAGCGTGGATGCGCTTGGAATTCTCCTTCATCCGTGGGCATCGTTTATTCTTCACAGGGTCGAGAGAGAAGAGAGAGAGAAATAGAGATAGAGAGAGAGAGTTGGTTACCTGTAAGCACCATTATACGTTCGCTGGAAAGTTAAATTGGAAGAAGAGAGGATGGGAGAAGGCAGGATTACTAACGGATTAAACGCTTAAGCCGAGAGTTCATTTTTCGAAACGTAATACAGCCAAACAATACTTGTAACGAGTATGTAACGTCGATAAACCCGGCTCGCTGCACGCCGAAATAGCGACGGCGATCAACGAAGATCAAAGAACGAGTGTTCCAGGAATTGAAATTCTAGTCTTTTGGATCCCAGGGATCCACGAAAGTGGGGAAATTGCGAATGATGTGATACGATAAAACGAGCGATCGAGCTGGCAGAAATTATTCGGTTTTGTGTCGTTCAAGTTCCTAGAAATCTTGCTCTGGGAATTCGAATTCCAGTCTTTTCGATCCTAGGAACAGGCGAAGATGAGGAAATTACGTATGAAGTGACACAAAGAAACTAGCGATGGATTGATGCAATTTTTGCAATTATTTGCTCAAAAATCGTTTTTTTTTTTTTTTCATGAAGATCTGGCGTTTTTTATGTACATTCTTACGAAACGCCATACAATATTTGTTTTATACAGGGTGCACCATCGAACTTTACCACTCGAAGTACTCCTCACAGACACTGTCAAAGTTTGGCATTGCACTCGAAGTGTACCTCTCAGGCGCATCAATAATATGCCGCACCGGAGACCAAGCGATTGTAATTTACAGTTTTGTCATTTTCATTTATAGAATGTTCGCATTATGGTAATAGTAAAATAGCGTTATTAATATTTTGGCTTTTAAATTTGAAAAATGCACATTTTACCTTCAAATAAATCGCACATTACATAACTAATGCAGTAAAAACAGTTTCATTCAATTTTTGTATGAAGAAATTTTGAATACAATAACTGTTGCTTTAAAAGTTATTTCAGGTGCTGATAAGGGTAGGTGGTTCACCCTGTATATGAAGATATATGATTCGGAGCCGAAAAATGGTAGCAAAGGGTGAAAAAGTGGAAAAAAAATTATACGCCATTTTCGAAATTCTGAATAATTACCGAGTAATTAATTAAAATATTTTGACCAATCAGAACGCCAAGGAGACTCGGTGGGCGTGGCAGAAATTTGAGGCTTCAAATCTTCTAGCAACGAAGACCAACTAGAGGTGCCCACTCGCCCCCCGTAAAGTGTACCACCTCTGTTTGGCCAAAATTACTCGGTAATTATTCCGAATTTCGAAAAATGGTACGTAATTTTATTTTTTTCTAATTTTCACCTTTTGCGACCATCTTTCGGCATCGAACTCTTATACCGCAGTTTGTCACCGTGTAGATGGTGACTACCGTATTCGCATTTTTATCTGGATAGTAAAAAAAAAGTATCTCTCGCAACACCGTTTACGAGATATAAACTTGTATTCGGTAAAGAAAAAGAAACGAAAGAGGGAGAAAATGAACTCGATTCCAGTTTATTTCATGGAAATTTCGAGGAAATTAATTCCGGCCGGTTTTATGCTTTTTAATTAAATCCGCATGGAACTGAATCATCTTTACTCTGGAATTTCGAGATCCTGGAATTTCCAAAATAAATACTTCGGCAAATAATCATGCCGATGTCCCTTTCATCCACGGCAGCATTTCTACCGTATGAACGTGCCTTTTTTTTTATGGCAGCGTTTCAAGTTACAAGTTTCCACGGAACGATCTCTTCATTTCCGAATTAAAAATTGAACGAACGATCCCTCGCTCTTTCGCTCCCTTCTTCAAACGCGATACCGATATCCTCATTGCAGTAAAGCTTAAATGCGCCTCGATTCTTGCTCCAACTGCAGTATTACTCATTCATACTAAAATTAACGGGCAGAGTAATGTTTGCGGACAGACTAACGCCTATTTCTCTACGTTCAAACGAGGAATTACATTGAATTCTTTTTAAAGACCCGCAATTCATTCCCGTTTTAAGTGACTCGAGATTTCCGGAACGAATATCACTCAAGTACCGGTAAAAAACGGTATATTTCACTAGTATCTAGCAATTATTGCAAAGAGGTGGTTCGGTATGCTGCCGTTACAAAGTTACCGCAATATTTTATTTATCCATTTGTTGAACTATACGCCCTTCTTGCCATGGGGCAAAACAGAAAATTACAGCGCGAAAAACAAGACAGGTGAACGCGTACCTAGTTATTAGTACATAAGAGTGGATAAGTAAGGTCTAGGTAAAAAAAGAAATGTCTGGAATATACTGTATAAAACTATTTCAACTGAAAGAGCGGAGATAAAAAAAATTCGAAAATCAAAAATTCAGAATTGTAAAATATTGGGTTGGCAACTACGTTTTCGCTAAGTTCGCGTTGGAATGTTAAAATTTGAAAAAACACCGGAAAGTAAGAGAAATAATAAAAATCAAGAATAGCAACAAAATATTTTTCATTGGAAAGTCTATTTCCAACTCCCGCTGGGATTTCATTAAATTTGACCATGGGAATCGATTCTACGGGGAAAATTACCCCTAGAAATGATTTGTCCAACCCCATTTTTGAAACTTTAATTTTTACCCCATTTTTGGGGGAAGGGGTAGGAAATTGTTTTTTGGTACTTCGGGAGACCCGTATTCGATGTATTTTTTTCCGAGGAATCCATTTTCTTTGTCAAAATTTCCAAAATCCAACGGGAAATAGGATTTTCCTAAAAAAACCTACCCTTGGGTTGTCCGGAAAGTTCGTGCCGATTTTCGGTATCAATTTTCCTTCAAAATCGGCACGAACTTTCCGGACATCCCAATTAAATAATTAACGCACCGAAATATTGGGTTGTCCGGAAAGTTCGTGCCGATTTTCGGTATCAATTTAATTTTCCTTCAAAATCGGCACAAACTTTCCGGACAACCCAATGTTTCGGTGCGTTAATTATTTAATTTTTAATCGGCTCAATCATGGAAATATTTGGAGTAACCAGAAATGTAGTTAGAATTACTAGAAATATATTGTTGACGCCAAATTTAACTATGGCGATGGTTAGAATCACTACAATTTTTTTTTTTCAGTGTATTTTCAGCGTAAATTCGCGCATAAGGGGAATAAAAGTATCGGATATTCGGTTGGAAATCAATTTTTCGTTACCGGGACCGCTAACGTTCCGTTTTCAAATTCGTGGCTGGAGTTTGAAAAGAGGGGAGAACCACGCGAAGGAAGGTCGAAATTTCCATTCGGAAACAATTTCTGTGGGAGAGAAATCCTCGCTTTATCAGCCGTCACGCATCAGTCATGGCAGGAATAAGACTGTTAAAAATTGATAGGATGCATAAATTCAACGAAAGCAGACAATTGAAGTGCGGAGTTCGAGGGAAGGAAGAAAAAACCGGTCAGGATCTCGCTTTAAGGAGATACCTAAACGCACTTTGTTATTCTAATGCGTCTAAAAGCACATGAATGAGTAATCCTACGGTCCATGCCATCCCATGCATTCATCAATACTTCCTTCAGAGATGTTAAACGATGGGAGAAATTTCAGAATTTCAAATATCACTCGACAGACACTGTATGGAACTGGACTGGGCTGGGCGATGGCGAGAGAAACGTCGATGAAAGGACCCCTCGCTTAAGAAAGAAGGCCTTTCGATAAAAAAAAAGAAGAGGGGAACGTGTTATCATAGGTGCTACTTTGTCAAGAAAACAACCCCGGTAGGAATTCCTTTCATACGGTCCAGTACTAGCACCAGCCAGTTATTGTCCCGAATTATCGACTGTGTGCGAGAATAACGAACCTGTTTGGCATTGGACCAAGCCAATAAAGGCGAGACCGGTAGAATATCCTCGTACATGGTCCAGTACTGGCCCCAAGTCGGATGTCGTTCCCAATTATCGACCACATGCGAGAATAATGAAGCCGTCTGGTACCGGGCCAAGCTGACAAAGGCTAGATCCGTAAAAATACCTCCTCGGTCACCCAGTACTGACCCTAACCAATAAAGGCTTCCAATTATTAATCACGCGTAAGTCTTGTAAGTAGCCTGTCCGGTACTGGACCAGGCTGGTAAAGGACAGATCTATGCAAATTGCGAGAAATTGATCCTATACCAGCCCCGAGTCTGTTATTGTCCCAAATTGCCAACTGTGTTCGAGAATAAAGGACTTGTCCGGTACTGGAGGAGGCTAAAAAAGGACCAAATCGTTAGACATTTTTTTTAACCGCCCGAAATTGGCAACAATTCCAATTATAGACCGCGGGTAAGAATTATTAAGAACTAATCCGGTATTGTATTCGGCTAAGCAAGTAAAGTCTGGACCGGCGGAAATTTCTCAGTATACGGGCCACTACTGGCTCAAGTCAATTATTGCAGCGAATTGTCGACTAAATATGAGAGTAAGGATCACGCTCGGTATCGGGTCAAGCTAATAAAGGCTAGGTCGGTAGATTCCTTTTATGCGGTCCAGTACTAACCCTAACTAATGAAAGCCCTCAATCATCGACAGCGCATAGGAACCTTGGCCCGGTACCGAACGAAGCAGGACCGGTCGAAATTCCTACCGCGAGCTGACCCCATGCTTCGAGGATCTTTTTTTACGTTTGATAATAATAGGTGGATGTATTAGATATATTACGGTAACCAAAACTAATTCGTTCGTTCCGTATTCCTCCTTTGGAACTCAGAACAAATGACCGGTCAATAATTACCCAACTTTTGGGTGTGGCCTGCATGCTAATCGAGAGAATGTGTCCAAACACATTAGGGAGACATTTTCGACATGCGATACGCATTCGTATATTAGCGTTACGATAATGATCTCTAATGAAAACGTAGTAAAAGCTGCCTATGCCTCCGTGGTGCAGTATCAGCTTCTCTTTGTTGTGCAGCGCCGCATATAGCGTATAGTTTCAAGTATCACTTATCTCTTGTGCTAAAATCAAAGGAGCGACCCCTTCATTTCGGTTTAATTGCTATTAACATCCATCAAAGTCACAAGAGAGCGCCAATCGCAAAATGGAACGTTTCTTACAGTTCCCAGGGAGTCTTCGTTCCTCCGTTTGTTCGTACTCTCGAGTTTGGGTGGAAATTCCAGACGAGCCTTCATCCTATTGTAAAAACAGACATGTCGCGATATACCTCGAAATAGCGAAGCCGCTACAAAGACCAATCAGATTCATCCGCTGTGATCGTTTCGGTGCCAATTTCATGTTAATTCTAAACTCCAAGTTTCGGGTTCAGAGAAAACAATGCATATAATTATAACGTACCGAAATCCTATCAGAAATTGATGAAAAATAGATTTTTTTGGAAAATATTGTACTTTTGATGAGATTTCGGAAATTTGTATAATAGGATTCCTCGAAAAAAAAATACATTTGACAAGGGTCCATCGAAAGTGCTGAAGAGTTTATTCCAAAAGTCGAATTTTTTGGGCAAATCTACCCCTCCCCCCAAAAATGGGGTAAAAATGAAAGTTTAAAAAATGGGGTTGGACAAGTCATTTCTAGGGGTAATTTTTCCCGTAGAATCGATTCCTAATGTCAAATTTATTAAAATCCCAGCGGAAGTTGGAGAAAAGTAGGTTTTTTAAGGAAAAATTCTATTTCCCGTTGGATTTTGGAAATTTTGATAAAGAAAGTGGATTCCTCGGAAAAAAATACATCGAATATGGGTTTCCCGAAGTTTAGAAAAAAAATTTCCAAAAGTCGAATTTTTTGGGCAAACCTACCCCTTCCCCCAAAAATGGGGTAAAAATTAAAGTTTCAAAAATGGGGTTGGACAATTCATTTCTAGGGGTAATTTTTCCCGTAGAATCGATTTCTAAGGTCAAATTTAATGAAATCCTAGCGGAAGTTGAAAAAAAGTAGGTTATTTAAGGAAAAATCCTATTTCCCGTTGGATTTTGGAAATATTGGTAAACAAAATGGATTCCTCGGAAAAAATACATCGAATATGGGTCTCCCGAAGTTCCAAAAAAAAATTTCCAAAAGTCGAATTTTTTGGGCAAACCTACCCCTTCCCCCAAAAATGGGGTAAAAATGAAAGTTTCAAAAATGGGGTTGGACAAGTCATTTCTAGGGGTAATTTTTCCCGTAGAATCGATTCCCAGGGTCAAATTTAATGAAATCCCAGCAGAAGTTGGAAAAAAGTAGGTTTTTAGCGGAAAAATCGTGTTTCCCGTAAGAAACCTCGAATTTTGACAATGAAAATGGATTCCTAGAAAAAAAATACATCGGATAAGGATCTCCCGAAGGTGTCCAAAGGATAATTCCAAAAGTCGATTTTTTTGTTGCTAGTTGCTATTAAACGTGACGATCGGGGAACGACGCTCCTACCCTTCCAAGAGCTACGAGCGTTTCTATGGCATCTTTCGCAGACCCATTGCAAACCAGCGAGGCATTCAAAGGGTTAACCCTTAACCCTCTGGGCACCGAAGTTAATGCAAGTGCCGTAGGTAATGTAAGTAACGCGGGTAATACAGGAAAATAAAAGAATGTAAGTGTAAATATAGAATAATATGTGATAAAATACAATATGAATACAATAAAATCTTGATATTCGAGTACCAAAGAAAGCAGAAATTTCAAAAATGGTCGGTCGGACATAAAACTACAACCCTACAAATTTCGAAAACAAACAAAGAAAGAAGAAAAAAGCAACAATTACCCCAAAAGTGGAGAATCAATGATAACCGTAATTTCGAAACAAATAAAAAAAAAACTCAAGTTGTGTGCAAAGACGAGGTAAAAATTGTCGCGCTTAAACAACCGACTCTACAATTGAAATCACTTTGCTCCCATTCGCTGAGTGATTAAAAGAAAGCGAATCCACTGCTCGTAATGACAATCGTTGAAAAAGAAAGACGGAAAGACAGAGACTCAGTCAGTCAACAAACATTGAGGCTCACAAGTTGTTCTATGCATCCCCGCGGGATTTCTTTGCAAAGAATCCGTCACATAAAAATGTATGTTTTATAAGCCGGTGAATATTACATTCCCGCGAACCTACATTCCTACGCTCGCGTTTCCGTTCTCAATGTATATACAAAGCGGAGTCTCGCGGCAGAGGTGGATGACGGAAAAGGGTGAAGTCGTCGTTCTACCCCCTGCTACCGAGCATGAAATCTGTAACACCCTTTGAATCGTCAATGCGGAAAAAAGGGTCGCGATGAGCAACTTGGCGTGTATAAATAATTCCATTTCGGCCAGGGAAATATATAGAATTAGCCACCCGTGTCCCGAGGAACATTTCGAATTCCCCTAGATGCATGAGGGAGGGTTACTGTCAACAACCCGGAATGAAAACATCCGAAAATGGAAGAAAAAACAAAGATCCATCCCGGATAGGCGGGGAAAAGCTCCTAACGACCGACTAATGACCAACCATGATTATTTTATAAGTGTTTTTATAACTAATCCCCGCTCTCTAATGTATATTACAGCTAATCTAAGCCGAGGAAAAGAGGAGGTGTAGTGAAATTAACCATATTTTTACCATACCCCTGAGTGCCGTGAAGCTTCAAAAAGGTTTTATACTCCGTTTCAAAAGTTGACGCTAATCCTACCATGAGCGGTCAAATGAACCTTTTTTTTACACGTATTTTAAGGAAAGACTAAACTGAAAAATGAAAATTCGCTGCTGTTGTCTTTAAACCTTTTTTTTTATGGTTCCCTAGGAGTAAAATGAGGTTTTTAAGAGATTCCACCTAGTGACAGCCCCCAAAACAAAGATTTATAGCCTGCAACCTAAATTTTATACGTAAAACAGGTGTCAGAGAGAATAAGCCCATGCGCAAAGTGAGAGGGTACATATGACTGCTGGACATCTAAAATAATTAAAAAAGCCCTAAAAAATAATAACTCCAGATTAGAATTTCAATTTATACCTTATTTCAAGAATAGAAAATTTTTTCTTATATTTACTTGTCAAAAACCTTAAAATTGCGATTTTTTCAATTTAGTCTTTCCTTAAATGGCTAGGTGACGTCACCGTAGGTTTAGTGTTAATTACACTGAAAAAAAATTCCCTAGATTTCAACTGAATCAGCGTAATTGGAAAAAATAAAATTGATTCAACAGCAATTACAATGCGTCAAATATTCGATAGTTTTGCTTAAGAAATTTTGTTATTGGTTCAATGACAAAATTAGATGCACCAATTATCAAATGTTTGTGGCAGCCCGTGACAATTTTGTTCTTGAATAAATACTATATTTTTTTCTGTGTATACCAGGCATGATGGTAATGAAAACTATAAGGTTCAACTATACCAACATGGTATAAGTAACTATAGGTTGGCTGAAAAGTTCCCGCAATTTTTTCAGATATTTCAACACGCTATAACTACCACATACGTCAATAAACAAATACACTGAAGAAACAAAACACTTTATTAGAACAATAACAATGAATTTAAGCCAGAAAAATTACAACAAATGTTCGAAATTGCCTTTCAATCCATTTTTTTTACTCAAAAATGAAATTGCGGGAACTTTTCAGCCACCCTGTATATTGTTCTTGTATCGAAGTATAATTTTTGGAACTATAAACTTTGGTTCTTGTTAGACGTTACATCGCGTTAAGGAATTTCGCTTCGGATAAAAATGTCTTATTAACCAAGAAATATCGTGACCGATACCATATCTATTGTCAATATTGGAGAAGATTCAAGTTACTTTAGCTATAGAGTAATGCTCGCTATATGAAGGTTTTACAAACTTCCAATTATGGCTCAAGAGACTGTAAATGCTGCGAGTAAAAAGAAATATGGTATATTAAATTATATTGGAACTAAAAAAAATGTAGCTTAAATGTGTATAATAGAATATACTGTAAAAAGTTTACGCAATAATAATTTTCTTGTAACTTTCGATACAAGATAATTACTGTAAGCTAAGTTGCGTTAAACCATAGAAGCTCAATTTTGCTCATACTATTAATTTTACCACATTTTATTCTCAGCGTGCACGGATGAGGTCCATGACAAACAAAGAGAAAACAAATACAATATTTAATATTAATATTTCGACAGTAGAACTACCGAGCCGGTTGAAATGACTATTTTTAATAGGGAATATTGATCCATTCAAAAATTAATGCTGGTTCTCGCGCTAATCTTATTGTTTATTCATGTCTGAATTGATTTACTGTCGCTGCCGTATACAACATTTTATCAATATTTCAGCAAAAACAATCCGTCAAAAGATTTTCAACAGATACACGGGTAGAATTATTTATCACACTACATTTATACAAATATAAAAGATCCATGCCGCTTGTTCGTACCGGGATGGTATTTTAATATTTGCAAAATATTATCCATCAAAAACTCTATTACTCTCAAACAATCTTTTGCATTTACAGTTTTTTATATTTATCGCGGTAATGTTCCACATCGTTCATCAATTCAATGTGAACCATAACTTACAATTAAAATCTCATTTGATCCCGAATGGCTGCACCCGAAATTGTTTCCGAAGTTTAGAATAAAATCAATTCTCTAATAGTAAGATCTCGTTTCAACCTAATAAATAAACCCGATCAGGAATGAATTTTTGAATACGCGAGGTATAAATTATAGAAAACAAATTTTTTGAGAAATTATCTTGGAAAAAAAAGGAAGCACTTCTACCTGTATCCGAACGTGCCTTCTAATCATTCAGAAATGCTATTGACCCTCAAGCGACCAGGTGAAATGTAGAAAGACATGTAGCCAGGTGGGGTCCACGCGGACCCCACACATTTTTTGACAGAAATCTATCAGTTCGATGTCAAGAATTCCATTTTTCGATGAGATTTAGGGAAAGTAAAGTGTTTATTATTGAAAAAGAGTGATTTGTCTGTTTTTCGAAGTATTTATTTGAAAATTATTTCGTGAAAACATATTTTGCGATTAATCGAAAAATCGTGTTAAATGTGCTCTGGGGTCCGGTTGGACCCCATCTGGTCGCTTTAGGGTTAACAAGGATATAAAGGAGCATTGCAATAAAAACATGTATAAATGGTTCAAGGTAAAACCAACTCTCTTTTTTACATCCTAAGGAAAGCCGTAGTACCAAAGAAAATTGTTTGCAGAGAGAAGAAGAAAGAGAGAGGAAATGGTTTTCAATATTTACAGATTCCCGTTCCACATCAAAAGCAGAAAAATTATGATTGGTCTTGAAACTAAACACTTTTAAGTAATCGAATTTTTGACAATTAATTTTAATATCAATTTTATTATATTGGTTATTCATTGCAATATATTAGGATAAGAAATTTAAGAACAAAACAGAAAATACCTCAGTAACAAAACAGAATTTTAAAAATACCGTTTTTATACTATTGTGAACGAATCTCACTAATGCGAAAAAATATTGAGAAATGATATACATTGAAATTTTTGGAAAAAGAGTGTGAATAATTAAAAGTGAAATAAAATTTCCTTTTATAAAAAGGCCCCATTTTCTTTGATAAAAATGGTCCCACGGGTCAGAATAGGAACGTATCTAAAACAAATTTATCATTAATTAGGCCAAAATATATTCTCTCGTTGTTTACAAACTTCTGCACTGAATTATAATTAAATGTACTTTAATACTAATCAAGTGTACCCGAAATTCATCCACAAATTATTTAATATGAGGCTGCCACTTAGCCGCTTTAGAGCGGCTCGTACATTGGTCGAACCTTTCCCCTAGGAATTTCCCCAACTTGTGTACGATTTTGTTCTCCAGAATCCTACAATTTTTCCACGCCGAAAAAATGCGTCAGTCAAAAAGTTAACAATTCGAAACGAATTTTTTTTTAATTTTTCGAATATTGTACTGGTAAATATTTCCCTCTCAACGATCGAGTTCTCGTTACACAATTTCAATTCTTTTTATCCACCCAAATGATTCGGACCATTTGGAAGGTTTAGTTAGGATTTTACTAAAGAGCGATTCCTGCTTTGAAACGTTACAGGTAAGTCAGGAGCGAAAACCGATGACGGAAAATCGGTAAAAGCTGTGGTGGAAATACTTTTTAACGGTCGAACCCAACCGTCGGTTTTTTTCGCTCAACCGACCTTTAATTCGGATGCTCAGTCGCGGAGAACTGGGCCAATAATAATATCATTTCTATCGTGAAAAAAGGTCAAGCGCATTCGCAAGGCGGCAGTATCGGTACATTGTATCGCGCGAGTCTCTCCGGTTGGAGAGTGGCATGAAAGCCATTCTCTAAAATAAAGAGCAAAGAGTAGCGAGTGTAGGAGAAATTCCGAGAGTAGCGTAAAGAGCGGGGGTGGAGGGAAGATGGAACTTAAGGTAGAGTAACAGTAACAAAAGAACTTTTTTACCGTCAAGTCGGAAAATGGGACAATCATCGCTGCCGTGCGCCATGTATGCTATTGTAGAGAGAACTGTATCAAGGCGTCGCGGTACAAGTAGTTGTAATAAAAGTAAAGTGACTATTGCATAAATACGAGGAGGCTTATAATCGCAATTTCAATTTACGCGGAAGAACCGTTCGTAGTTGACGTCGAAATTTTGAGCCGAGGAACGTGTATCGACGTTTTCAATTTATTTCAAGAGGGGGGGGGGGGGCGTAGCGATACGCAAGAAACGGAACAAAGTTTATCGGCTTCTAGTCATTTCTGTGACGTTGAAAATAACTTTTCCCATTTTACTGCAAGTAGAAAGCTGTTGCGTAGAAAGAAAAGTTGCCGGCGATACCATGGCAAATAACGGGGGAGCGAGTGGGTGACAAATTTAATAGTGGTACAGTGATTGATATCGCGTAGAAAGCCAAGTTCAGTAATTATTTCAATGTCGAAAATAAAATGTATCGGATCATAAAAGTATGATGGGGTATTATATGTATAAGTACCCATGAGTAATGTCGTAAATTTCGAATTTTCTAATAATCATTGTCGCTCGCTCATACTTCACCGTGTAACCACCCCCATTTTGTAGGAAGGGAATTAACACTTTGCACGTCTGATTGGGATTCTTTCGTTTGGCGCCGGTATAAATCTTTACTGTACGACACCAACGTGGTGCCACCGGCGCTTGCCCGATAGTTTTCGCATGGCACCAACGTGGTACCACCGGACGGCATAGCGTTAAAAGTCTGCCTACTAAATGGAAGAGGATTGTCAATATTCTTTGCAAAATTAATCTATACTAAATGTTAACCCATTCGAGACGACGATTTTTTTTTTCTTGGCGAAGCTATAAGACCGGTTTCATACCAGGTGCCTCGGAAATCAACTGTACACGCGGTGTGCAATCGGTCTCGAATCGGTGAAATAAAATAAAATTTTGTACAACAATATTTTTGGGATACCCCTGATATATGGGTAACACCACAAAGTTACAGCAACAGTTACAAGGTATTATAGAAAGTAAATTTTAGCGCATCACGGAGGCAAACTCCAAATTTTGCCGTATTGCAACAGTTACGTAACAATTGTTCAGATAGAATATAACGATTGTTGCTATATCGAAAATAAAATTCACAATATCTCAGCGATTCTACAAGACTAGGTACCAAATTTTGTTAGTTCCTAGTAACTTTTGCCATCTAGGCAGCAATATTTACCATTTTACTGTATATATCGTGGAAAACAAAATTCACAATGTCCCAGTTATTATTAATTTCAATGTAAAAAAACAAATTAACACCATAGCAATGTTACAATGTAATTGTACTTACATAGAAATTAATTGACAACAATAACTACGTAATAATTGTAAAATTATAACAGCGATGACACGGTAACTGTTGCAATCGGTTGTCCAAAGTAAAATATATCACATCGCGGCAGTTATTACCGGACTAAAAATATTTCCAATTCAACAATTTTCGAATATCCTACAGTTACAGCTTTTCGGTTTTAATGTGCATTTGAAATCGGTTGAAACTTTATCGCCCTGAAATTTGCATCGATTTTGCGCCCATCCCATCCCTGATGAAAAATACAAATCACAGCACTTGGATGCAAAAATATTTCCATCTCAACAATTTTCAATGGCGTAAGTTTCAATATCCCACTTTCGGGTTTAACGTCAATTTCAAACTATGCCTCCGTACAACTTTACGCTAAAAGCGATGCTGATTTTCCCTGAAATCGACTACATTCATTCCCCAAACGTGCATTTCGAATTTCCTCATCTTCTTCCTCTTCCTCTCTCTCTCTCTCTCTCTCTCTCTCTCTCTCTGCTAAGCTAGAATTAAATACGAGTGTAATTGAGATATTTCATTAAACACTTGCACTACATACATTCGTAATTGAGAAATATTTTAATCTAAACACTCGCATCCAGCTAATTTACATACGAAATACGAAGGTATTTCGCACCAAAAGAATATTTATAATTAATAATAATAATTTACAAATGCTGATACTTCCGCACTGGCGTCGCTTTGAGACTGAAGCGGGCCTTTGAGATATTTTTCGCGATTTTACAAATTTCTTTTAAAGTCCCGTTCTATAGAATTTCCGTTATTCAAGTGAAATCGGGCCGCAAAAAAAAAATGTCGCTATTAATAATCCCGGTTTAATAATGATCAAAACTGAAGGCTCAAAGGATGAAAAACGCAACCAAAGCAGAAAAAATGTGTCTCCTGTAGTGCTTTTAGAAAATACATGTGCGGGAATACATCACATCAACATAAATAGATTGCCTCGTTACGTTTTTAATAAGCCGTATTTGCCTTTGCTGGCGGATTTTTCTTTTCCTGTCGGGCCAAAGTACATTAATCCTACTTATCCGGCTTAAAAGCCGAAGGTTCACTTCTACGGCTATATTATATTTTCATCAAATTTAGGACACGATATCGTTTGATCTTCTTAGCGTTACATTGATCATTGCGATTATAGAATGCACGAGAGTGCTGTCAAAGTAAACGCCGGCTAGTGCAATATTAAAATATCATCTTGAAAAGAAGAAGCACTTCTACCTGTGTCTGAACGTGCCTTCTAATCATTGAGAAATGCTATTAAAAGGCATACGGAGCGACTTTGCAAAAAAGCGTATGAATGCTTCAAGGTAAAACCGACTCCCTTTTTTTACATAATAAGGAAAGCTGCATTACCAAAAAAAAAAAATTGTTTGGAAAGAGAGAGAGAGGAAATGGCTTTCAATATTTACAGACTCCCATTCTACATAAAAAGCGGAAAAATTGTGATTGGTCTTCAAACTAAGCAGTTTTGAGTGAACGAATTTTCCACTATTAATTTTGATATCAATTTTACTATACTGATTATTCATTGTAATTTATTGCGGGTGGAGAAAAAAGAAAAAAAACGAAAAACAAAAATATCTCGGTGACAAAATATAATTTTGAAGAATTATGATTGGTCTTGAAACTAAGCAATTTTGATTGATCTAATTTTCCCTTACTAATTTCGTTACCGATTTTATTATATTAATTATTATTCATTGTAATTTATTACGGGCGGAAAAAATAACAAAACGAAAAAAAAATAGTTCGGTAACAAAATATAATCTTGAAAATACCGTTCTTGCTTGTGAACGAGTCTAACCGTTGAGAAAAAATATTAATATCAAGCCGACGTGCTTGAGAAATGATAATAAAAAGAATACAGTGAAATTTTCAATAAATAAAAAATAAAAGTATGAACAGTTCAAATTAAAACCAACCCTTCATTTATGAAAAAGAAAATGAAGTTGAATCGAGTAAAAAAAGGATGATTTTCAATATTTGCAGATGCAATTTTCAAAATTCAAAACCGTCAAATTTGAAATTGATTTTTAAAACAAACAGTTTTAAATAATCGAATTTTCCACTATTAATTTTGATACCAATTTTACGAGACGGATTATTCATTATAATTTATTACAGTGGGAAAAAAAGAACGAAATCTGGAAAAACAAAAAATAGCTCAGCAATAAAATACGATTTTTAAAATACCGCTTTTGCTTATGAAAGAGTCTAAACATTGAGAAAAAATATTAATATCAAAGGAGTGCAGTTGAGAAATGATATTAAAAAGAATACACTGAAATTTTTGAGAAAAAAAAAGTATAAATAATTCAAAGTAAAACCAACTCTTCTTTTATAAAACAGAAAATATGGTTGTAATGAGAGAGAGAGAGAAAGAGAGAGAAGGAGGTGATGCTTTTTAATATTTACAGCTTCCATTTTTACATCTAAAGCAGAAAAATTTGTTATTGATCTTCAAACTCAGCAGTTTTGAGTTATCAAATGTTCCAATATTAGTTTTAATATCTATTTTACTCTACTGTGTTCTTATTGTCATTTCTAATAAATGAAATTTGATATTTTAATTCGAGAAAATGAAAAAAAACGAAATATCCAATAATGAATGTAACTTCTAATTATTGAGAAATTATTAATGTTAATGGTCAGAAGAATTCGATCAAATTTTGGGAGAACAAAAGTATGAATTGCCCAAAGCAAGCCCTACTCTTTTTTTATTAAAAAAAATTGATGTAAAGAGACATGTGTTTTTCAAATTTTCTAATGTCAATTTTACAAACAAAACAATAAAATTCATGAATGATTTTTAAACTGAGCAGTTTTCAGTCTTCGAGGTTTCGAATGTTAGCCTTAACATCGATTTTGTTATACCGAATTCTCATCCTCGTGTATTACTAATTAAATTCGATTCCCTTGGTAATGAACTAATACAATATGGTCTTGGAAATACCATTTCCACCTGATAATGAATGTACCTTCTAACCATTGAGAAGTAATATGAATATTAAAAGGGATGTGAATGAGGAACAATATGGAAAAAGGATATGGACGAATTTTAAAAGCAAAAGCATGAGAGGTTCAAGGTGAAACGAACTTTACTTTTAGAAGAAAAAAAAATATGGTTGAAAAATGAACTCGGAGGTGGTTTTAATATTTGCAGATTGCAATTTTGCATCGAAAGCAATAAAAAAAATTTGCGGTGGATCTTGAAATTAAGCGGTTTCTAGTAATCGAATTTTCTAATATTACATAAAAGCGCCGTAATTTCAATTTCGTTGTACCTAATTCTCACCGTAATTAATTATAATTAAATTAAGTTCCTCTAATCCGGACGAAAAAAAAGAACAATGGCTACATAAACGACTGTGCTAATAAAGATTAGATCGTAACAAATTGTATAATATACATAATTTCAGTTTCTCTTTGTAATTAATGTACATACAAAGGCCCTGATAAAATAGAATTCCCGTTAAAAGAGACAACGAAGCGAAGACCTGTTAGGCTTTGATGTACACATATAGGTATAAATGTCCGTATGATTGTCATTGCTACAATTATTTCATTAGACTTTTTTTAAAATACCCAAATACCCTATATGACTTCGACTCACACGTATACCTACAAAGGTATAAAAGTATGATACATTTACTCAGCGAAAATATCCATCTATGCGGCTGTACTAATTATCTTAAATATTGCTAATTAAATTATACCAATAACTAAATAGTACTATATTAAATTACCCATGCCTTTAGATAAATATATAACCTTCCGTCAAATTACCAAATATTAGTTACCAAAAATATCCGTTTAATTGATTCTTCGATCTACTGTGATAAAAATATTGTACATACAAAGCCCTAATGGAATAAAATTTCCGTTAAAAGGGACAATAAAGCGATGACCTGTGGGGCTTTGATCTACATTAGAATTTTTTTCTTAAATACCCAAATACTCTTTATGAGCCAATTATTTTGAAAGTGGCTCGAGTCTAATTTTTTATGAATTTCGCAAAATGTTTTTTATGACAGCTAATGTCAAGTGGCACATGTTACTACAGTGCCTACTATGCCGTACCACTTTGGTGCCATGCGAAAACTATCGGGCAAGCGCCGGTGGCACCACGTTGGTGTCGTACATAAAGATTTATATCGGCGCCAAACGAAAGAATCCCGATCAGACGCGCGGACGGCAGTGTTAACAACATAAAATTCACAAATGGACTTAGGCCACTTTCAAAATAAACGGCTCATGTATAGGTATAAAAATGTAAAATCATATTATTGAACTTGGTGAAAATATCCAACTATGCGGCTGTTAAATTATCCATACCTTTAAATGTATAATAAACCCTTCGTCAAATTACCAGACGAAAGTTACTAAAACTATCCGTTTAATTGATTCTTCGGTCTATCGTGATAAAAATATCTGAATAAATTGCCTATCTCAAAAGTATCCGACTACGTGGGCTTTTTCAGGGTACTGAATAACCATGTAATTGATAGCTCAATCTACATGGATAAAAATATCCACATTATCTGTTATTTTTACCCAGCAGGTAGTAGTATGTACGAATAAGTGTACTCGAATGAAAATACTACAAATCCAAAATAAATGGGAGCTCTTATATTCACTTGCAATCATTTGTATCCGCATGAATTTTTTTACATATGACACATCCAAGATACAAAATCCAAACAATGCATATTGTAATACAATATTTGTAAGGAACAAAAAAAATCCACATTTAGATTCCACGACGCAACCGTACGAAATGCAAATTACACGTACGTGTGTACACGTACGTGTGTACACATACGCACGCGTATGCGTGATTGTCAGAACGGAGGGAGAGCAAAAGAGAGAGAGAGAGAGAAGACACATTCTTCCCGGTTTCATTAGAATTTCCTGCGGTGATCAATCAAAGAGGAGTGTTGGATTCGTCTGTGGTGTTGATAAAACGTCGCGATGTCGTTTATGTAACAGATAAATCTTCCTCCCCCCCCCCCCCCCCCAAAAGAAAAGGGGGAAAAAAGAAAGAAAAATTGATCGGCTCCCGCACTAGCGCGCACACTCTCGTTAGGACTTTGCGTGTATAATTAATGTGTTTGTACTTTGCACAAAGCAAAGACGAGAAAAGGAGCGAGGAGAGGGGTGGGGGCTTTGGGGGTGCACATACATTCGTACACCAGCTAATGGCTAGAAGCTAACCCCGCTTTTAAAGCTCCATATTTCAATTGCGACCGAACAATCGCTTACACACACGCACGCATACAGATTGTCGCCTTTTTTTCCCTCCTCTTTTTCCCCTGAAAAAGCAACATAAGGGAGATAAGCGTAAGTGAAAACGTATAGAAAACACGGCGTTTTACACCAGGTACACCGGGTGGTGGATTGTACACACTTTTCACACACCACGCACTTGCGCACTTGACTCCCGACTGGAATGGCATGTATATATGTATGTATGGCACGGGACTCACCGTATTTTTAAAAAAAAAAAAGAAAAAACGTCCTCTTTCGCCGAAAGCGCGACGTTAATAATCCACGTTTC
This sequence comes from Gasteruption jaculator, assembly GCA_949825005.1. NCBI lineage: Eukaryota > Metazoa > Arthropoda > Insecta > Hymenoptera > Gasteruptiidae > Gasteruption > Gasteruption jaculator. Next base: position 7,395,464 of record OX463765.1, on the reverse strand, counting down.
GACGAACCTACGTCCTGCGAGCGGCTCCTGCGTCCGTCCGAGTGAGAGAAAAAGGGAGAGAGAAGATGAGGGAGGCAAGGTACCCCTGCGAGAAGCCTTCAGTATCCCGTGGACGTAGCCTTGGCGAAACAAAGGTTTCCTCGGCCAGAGATGCACGCTCGCTTGAAAATGGCTGGCACATATGTATACATAGGAAGAAGGAACCAAACCACTGATGCACCACGCACTCACTAAGTCACTACTGCCCTATCATACCCTGTGTACTATTGTATCCTTCCTGTATCTATGTATACCGTAACTACATATATATATCAATGTGTACATATATATGCTTTAGCCGAAACCCCACCGGTCTTGATAACGACGCGTGTTTTTCTTATCCCTTCACCCCCTCGGCGATCGATTACATGCTCACACACTGGTCGATGATGGATCACGATTCTCATTGATTATTCATCTCATGCCGAAACTCGCGACCGAACAACAGATTGCTGGCTACGTTCTCGAGTGCCACCGGTGGGAAGCCATTACGAATACGAAGCGATTTTAGGTAGGTATACAAAAAGGACCGACCGAGGTGCCGCTTGCGACGTTTGCTACCGACACACTTTACACACACCGACCACGAAGCCGTGGAAGCGACTGTTCTTTAAGACAGTCGCTGCTCTGTGCCATCCCGATCATCCCCTCATCGACCAATAGCAGTTAACTACTGTCGTCGCAACGCCATCTGTCTTCGCTAGGTTTATATATACCCATACCCGAAAGCTCGGTCGCTTCTTAGGGTGAGTCCCTTCACGTTTTCTGCGATTTACCTTCCAGGGTCTATCGGTATCCATGAGATTTGCAAATGTAGTATTTTCGAAAGATTCCCCTCCGCGAGGTAAAAATCTTTCTTTATTGTATTTACTTTTTAGATATTTCGGGTAATTTTTGAATGTTTCAGTTAATTTTCGGGCATTTCAATTAAGCATGAAATTTTTTTCTATTTTTGAATATTCTATTCAGCACTTTTTTTCAAATTGGGAATATTTCGATTAAGCTTACGATGTTTTACTTAACTTTTTGGATATTTCGTTAATATTTTGGATGCTTTATTCATTTGTTTAATATTTCATTCAATTTTTGGATGTTTCATTCAACTTTCTGACACTTTTTTAAAAAAATGAAGGAAGTGTTTGCGAAGAACATTTTATGCGGTTGATTTTGAAAATTTGCAAGAAACGCGGGTGTATCCGCAAAAGATAACCGTGTTCGAAAGAAGGTATTTTTGTAAATATATTATAAATTCTCCTTTTATTAACGGTAACTTTCCGGTGATCGATAAAACAGGAAATACGAAGATGTTTAGAGTGCGTGATGTTAAACGTCCGCCATGTTTCTTTCAATTTTCTAACTGCGCTTCTTTCTAATTGGTTACTTTTACATGGACGTAATTGCAGAAGTAATAATAACACTTGAGAATGATTACAAGTAATTAAGAATAGATAAGAATAATTACAAATATATAATAATGATAATAATAGATGAGAATTATTGCTTTTCTTTTCTACGCATATATGAAATTGCCATCCCGCGTTTAAATCATAACATGATAACAATGGACGTCATTTAAATTCCTAGTCCTTATAGTTTCGAAGTTTTAATCATCGTTTTTTCACTTCTTTTTTCTTTCTAGTAACAAAATAATTATAGTAGTAACAATACTAGTACTAATTTAAAAAAACATCCCGCTAATTTTAAAATAATCAAATGTCATTTTCTATCATTCTTTTTTTTTATTAATAAACGGATTACGCGAGAAGTAGTTAACCGGATATATAACATAGATATATTGTATTACCAACTAACATTAGGATGATTATTGAAAAGATGAGAATAAAAATGGTATAGTCCAAAAATCTCTAAGAAAATCAAAATGGAAACTAATATTTGAAGACAAGTTTATAGATTATTTTTTATTATTATCAGTTTTTTCCTATTATTTTCATAAGAAAACATAATTGCAATATAGTGACTACACTAAACATTTGAAATAAGCTCTAATTGAAATTTCTACCACTTTTAAGCTTTTAAATACTAATTAAATAATTTAAAATGTTAAATATTCTCTGCAGATTCCAAATTGTAAATAAAGTTTTTAATTTCTTCGGAATATCCGCACCTATATGTAAAAAAAATTAAACTACAATAATTAGAAAACATTAAACACTCTCTAATTAGTCTTTCAAATTCAAAAATCCCGCCCAAACCCACTTCATTCTATTTTCAAAAATCAGTATGATTCAACGTGAACGAATTTACCTGTGATATTATAAAAAATCTTGACGAATATTTAATTACACGTGAAGGGAATAGAAATTGAGGTTAAAGCGATCATTTTCCCTAAAATGGAAAGAATTTTGACTACACTCGCTGTCCGCCATTTTCTTCAGCTTGGCTTGCCGTTCATCCGGTACACGCGGTGTTCGTCCTCAGTGACATACATCGGACATCGCGTTGTAAAATATCTCGTGAGAATTTCCCATTTTTTTGGAAAACCACCGTAGTTCCTACGTTTCACTGATATTCCGCATGTTACCGCAGTAGTCCAGGAACTCGATGAAAATGGCGAGATACGGACAGAGGCCGGAGAACGCTCTGAAAAGAGCCAACGGTAAGTTCCTTTTTGCGTTACGTGTAACATCATGGTTCCATTGCGATATGGCTGGTCTTCCATCTGTTCTTTTCGAAATACAATCGAATTCTCGGGCGAGGTACCGCTTGCTCGGAAAACCTTTTTCCCTAAAATCAAGACACTTCGCTGACCTTTAGTTACGAATTTTCCAGTCATCCCGTTGATTGTCAAATTTATGTAAATAAAGTCACGCCCGTGCATCCATTTTTTTTCCTTCCTACCCTATATTGTATTTTTAGTAGCATCCGAAATGCGCGAATGCGAATTGATCTGGCGATTGTTTTTAAAGCGAAGCAACTCGGGTTTTGCATTCCATGAAACCCTAGTTTTAACAAATTTAATACTCTTATGATCTTATCGATTGCTGTAAATTATTATAACTCCCACTGATTGGAAAGTAAGTAGGTACTGGTTAGCATAAGCTTGCCAGGTGGTAGAAATTGATAAGATTTGGAATGAGATTCGAAACATTCGGTTTAATTTATTGTTTGCAAAACGCGTTTGTTTGTAACTTTGTATAATTAAAACTTCAGTTTCATAAAATTTAATATGTTTATAATTTTACCAATTGCTGTAAATTAGTGTAACTTTCACTTGTTAGAAAATGGATCTTTTGAATCGGTAGAATTCACTAAGATTTGAGTTGCCATTGAAACATTACATATTCCATTTATTATTTATTAAATACATTAAATAAATAAATTTGCATCATTGAAACTCCAGCTAGTAGGACATTAATGATCTTATGAATTGATCAAAATAACTTATACAGATTAGACATTGAACTATAACTTCCATATATGAGGCATTTCGCGTCAACTTTCCTAGCTGGGTACAGAATCGCCAAATCATGCTATTTCTAACTAGTGTTTGCACTACTAAAATGTACCTAAAAAAATTATTTAAAGAGCATTCCTGGTATACACAGTTTGATATTATTGTGTTAATGATGTGCGCAGTTTTCAAAAAAATTTTCATTTTCACCTTCAAAAACAGTAAAACATCTTATATCTGGAAAAGTATATTTTTTATATTTTTTTACGATTGAGATCAAAAGTTGAGCATTTTTTATATAGAAAAACTCATTTTTCAAAAAGTGCTCGATTTGTTGTCTTTGAAAAATACAGCATCAAGACAGTAGACTCACTGCTGGTTCAGGGCAAGATACAGCGCATGAACTTGGCTACTTGTTGAAATTAATTAATTTTGGTAACAAATTGGGTATCTGTTAAAATTAATTATTTTAACAAATAACCAAGTCCGTGGGCCGTATCTTGACCCAAAACGGCAGTGAGTCTACTCTTTGACGCTATATTTCTCAAAGAAAGCAAGCTGAGCACTATTTTAAAAAATGTGTTTTTCTATGTAAAAAATGCTCCACTTTCGATTTAAATCTAAGAAAAAATATATAAAAAATATACTTTTTGATATATAAATGGAAAATGGAAAATTTTGAAAAATTGCGTATAACATTGGAAAGCTAAGGAAAAAATACATTCGAAACGCTCTTTAGACATTTTTTTAGGAATATTTTAGTAGTGCAAACACCAGTTAGAATAACTTCCTAGATTGTTGAAAATCAATCTAAAACTTTACATTTTAGATCAGTATATTTAAGAAGTGAGTTAATTTAGAAGAAGCAATTTTTAATTAGTCAAAATTGTATATGAAAATCCCTACAAAATTTCATAGCAGAAAAAATTGTAGAATTCTTAAATTTCACATATAAAATAGAACATTTTCTGATTACTTTTATTTAATAAAAAGAAAGAATAAAGACAAGAATTTAAAAATTTATAATCATTATTCCAAACATCATTGCATTTCTTTCTTCGGCATACCAGCTCAATAAATTTTTATTTTTTTCTATTCCAATGTAGTTAAATTTTTTTAAATAAATAAAAACTCACCTAAAATACAACAGGATTTAAAAAATTTTTTTCAATTTCCACTTTGTCCATCTTCCAGTGTTAACCTGCTGGCGGCCGGGATTTTTTTTCGTTGATACATGCCTACTTTGGTGGAACACTTCCATATAATCATCCCCCAATGGTCCTCGGATATGTACGAATCATGGCAACACCACTATAGTGGTGTTGCCGGCCGCCAGCAGGTTAATTCTCTGAAAAACGTGCTAGAGAAAATAAAAAAACCATTCAGCTTTTTCAAGGCGACTTCGACTAACTTGCAACTACTATTTCCTGACAGAATTCATCGAAGTTGGCAAACCAGCGAGAGCCCTAGACACTTTGCAAGAAGTCTTCCGCAACAAAAAATGGACTTACACGTGGTCGGAGTCGGTGTTGGAACCGATAATGTTCAAGTACCTGGATCTATGCGTGGAATTGAAAAAGTCCCATATCGCCAAAGAGGGATTATTCCAGTACCGAAACATGTTCCAGTCTGTAAATGTTGGAAGCTTGGAAAATGTAATTCGAGGGTACTTGCGTATGGCCGAAGAGAAGACCAACGCCGCGAGGAAGCAAAGTCAGCAAGCGGTTGTCGATATCGATGACTTGGATAATCTTGCAACTCCCGAAAGTATCCTATTATCTGCGGTCAGCGGAGAAGATGCACAAGACAGAAGCGATCGTACGATTTTAACGCCTTGGGTGAAATTCCTCTGGGAGTCCTATTGTCAATGTTTAGAATTACTAAGAACCAACGCACACGTCGAAACTTTGTACCACGATATCGCGCGAATGGCGTTCCAATTTTGCTTGGAGTACAACCGAAAAACGGAGTTCCGTAAGCTGTGCGAAAAATTGCGCAAACATTTGGAAGAAATTTGCAAACTGCCGCAGCTGGTCTCCAATGTTTCCATGAACAAAGCCGAGACGCAACAACTGAATTTGGAGACTCGTCTGAATCAACTGGATTTCGCCATTCAAATGGAACTCTGGCAAGAGGCCTTCAAATCCGCTGAAGACGTTCACAGTATGATGAACCTTTCGAAGAAACTGCCGGTACCAAAAACCATGGCCAACTACTACCAGAAATTAGCCATGGTGTTCTGGAAGGCGGGAAACTATTTGTTCCATGCCGCGGCTTTATTCAAATTACTACAGTTGTCTCGTGAGATGAAGAAGAATATGTCTCCGGAGGAGCAGCAGAGAATGGCTAATAGGGTTTTGTTGGCGACCCTATCGATTCCTCTTCCGTCGGCTCACCCCGAGTTCGATCGGTTCATCGAAACCGACAAGAGTCCACTGGAGAAAGCCCAGAAATTGGCGACTCTTCTGGGTCTCTCTCAGCCTCCTACCAGAGTGTCTCTTTTGAAAGACATGGTCCGTCTGAACGTCGTGAATTTAGCAGCACCTCAACTTCAAGACCTTTACTCCTGGCTGGAAGTCGAGTTCCATCCTTTGGAGCTCTGCAACAAGATCGACTCGGTCATTCAAACGTTGCAGGCCGACGAGAACAATCCGTTGGCCCAATACGTGCCCGCGTTGCAAGACATGACCCTGGTAAGGCTCGTTCACCAGATTTCCCAAGTTTACCAGACCATTCAGTTCGCTCGGTTGCTGGAATTGGCGAAGTTCACAACCGCTTTTCATCTGGAACGACTGCTGGTCGATTGCGTGAGGTACAACGACATGCAGATAAGAATCGACCATGGGAAAACGTGCATCCACTTCGGTGTCGACCTGTCCGAAGCACAACGGGAGGATAATCCCGACCGGCCTGTGTTACAGGCGATGCCTTCGGAACAGATTCGCTGTCAATTGGTGAACATGGCGACTGTTCTGCATCGTGCCATCAACGTCATCAATCCGAATAAGAAGAAGCAGGAACGCGAGAAACTTCGAGCGGGTATGGTGCAGTTGTACCACGACACGAAGGTCAAGGAACATCAAAGGATCCTTGGACGGCATAAGATCATCGAAGAGCGCAAGGAATACATCGAACACATTAATACGGTTCGAGAGGAGGAGGAGATGCGTCGTCAGGAGGAGTTGTTGAGGCAACAAATGTTGGCCGAGCAGAAGAGATTGGAGTTGGAACGCGAGGAACGCGAACGCAAGCGGCAACAGAGCGAGATTCAGCAGATCAAGGATCGTCATCTCAAGGAGAAGATGCAGCAGATCTCGCAAACGAGCCACGGGCAGAAAGTGCTGAAGAAATTGGACGAAGGGGAAATCAAGAAATTGGACGCCGATCAAATAGCCGCGCGAGAAGCCGAGGAGCTGCAGAAGGAACGCAGGGAGATGCAGCAGAAGTTGAAGTCGCAGGAGAAGAAGGTCGATTATCTGGAGCGCGCCAAGCGTATCGAGGAGATTCCGCTGCTGGAGAAAGCGATGGAGGAGAAGGCCGAGCTGGCGAAGCAGTGCTGGGAGCACCAGGAAGCCGAGCGTATATCGGCGTCTCTGCAGGAACGGCAGCAGGCCGTGGCTACTCGCGAGCGTCTGGCGAGGATGAAGGAAGATCACGATATCTTCCTCGATATGATATTGGCGGAACGCAAGAGCGTGTATCTGGAGAAACTCGAGGAATACGAGAAGATTTCGAGCGAAGAACGCGCTAAGAGATTGCTGAAGCGAAAGGTACAGAGGAAAGCCGAGAGAAAGGCCAAATGGGAGAAGGAAATGGCCGAAGCGGCAGAACGCAAGCGTTTGGAGGAATTGCGTATCAAGCAGGAGGAAGAACGAAAACGAGCCGAAGAGGAGAGGATGAAGCGCGAAGAGGAGGAACGAGCCCGAAGGGCCGAAGAAGAAGCCAAGGAAGCGGAGCGACTGGCTAAATTGGCGAAACAAGCCGAGATCGCTCGTGCCAGGGAAGCCGAGGTTGAGCGTAAGTTGGAGGAAGCCAGATTGAAGGATCAGGAAATGTGGACTCGCGAGAGAGATAAGGATAAGGAAAAGGAAAAGAGGGACATGAAACCCGTGAGAGAACGTGAGTATATTCTGCAGTTTTATGAACGAATGAAGTTCTAACTTGTATCAATGAATTCATTATTAATTGTATTCCTTTGCTTACGTTAGCTTCAGAAGTAATGTCTTGGCGAAGTGCTCCGAAGGACGAGGAACCTGCCAGAAAACGCGAGACTCTTCTTCCACGAAACGACCGTCACGATAATAATGAACGTGGCGAACGCGGTGAACGCGGTGAACGCGGTGAACGTGGTGAACGCGGTGAACGCGTGGAACGTGGTGAACGCGTGGAACGTGGTGAACGCGTGGAACGCGGGGAGCGCGTGGAACGCGGAGAACGCATCGAACGTGGTGAACGTATCGAACGTGGCGAACGCATCGAACGCGGCGAACGCATCGAACGTGGCGAACGTATTGAGCGCGGTGATCGTATAGATCGCGGAGACCGCTCAGATCGTGGAGGGTATGTTTCATTAACGATCTAATGTTATCGTTAAAATAAGATTTCAATATATCAGTAGCTAATACTCCTGTTTCTCTGTCAGATGGCGAAGTCAAAGTAAACGAGACATGGACGATGGAAAATACGATAAACCTAGTAGTCGTGGGTTCGATAGAAGAGGAGACGATCGATCAACGGTACGCATACTTTTTAATTATCATCAATTTTTCCATATATGGCTACTTTATATAACTCTAACTACATCTTTCACTGATAAGCAATTTTAGAACCCTGGCAGTTTAAACAGCTAGTTTTATTTAAATTAAGTTTCCAATCTTAATTTTGAATTGAATACATTCTACCAAAATTATTTTGTTTTTACAATTCAGGATTTGATATAATTAATAAAAAGGTGGAAACAAAACAAAAAATATAAAATTTGTTTCTCCCGCAAAAATAGAAAAAAAAACGAAGATACAGAATTGGTTAACGCATTCGAATAGTAATCCGGTGAGATTACTAGCGATATTTTGAATCGGAAAGAAGTAACTTCGGTGAAAAATTCTATTCCGTACACTAACTGTTGTAAAACATTTTTTCATGTTAGCAGGGTGAGAGTACTTCCTGGAGAAATGGTCCCCGACGAGAGGCACCTTCTAGAGATGCGGAAAAACCGTCGCGTGGGTTCCGTCGAGGTCCTGAAGAGGAGAGACCTCCGAGGGGAGATAACGAAGACTGGCGTACTCCACTTTCCGCCGATTCTGCAAAAGAGTCACCGAAAGCCATGCCTCGTCGCGACAGGTATCAATAAATCTAACGAATATTGGAATGCTTTTAAAATTACCAAAATTCTCATAAACTCGAAATTAAGAATTTTCAATAGAAAAGAAAACAGAAGCGTATAAAGTATTGGATTGCTTACATTTTCAATGATCATTGAATGCAAAAACGAATCAAGTATATGAGCCGTTTATTTTGAAAGTGGCTTAAGTCCATTAAAAAAATTAAAATCTCGGAAATTTATGATTAAATTACTAAAAACTATTTATTCACGCCGCATCTAACGATTTTTCAAAAATGAACTTAGGCCACTTTCAAAATAAACGGCTCACATCATTTTTGGAGAAATTCCGGTGAATTCTTTGAATAACTTTTTGAATTTGAATGCTTGTTTCTAGATTCGACGACCGGAAAGAGGAGAAGCTTCCAGTGAAATCAGAAGAAAAGAGGGAACCTCGATTACAAGAAGACGATGGCTGGTCCACAGTTGGTCGACGTTGAGGGGTCCGATAAGAGAGAAGTAGGAAATGAGAGAAAAACGAGAGAAAGTGAGAGAAAAAGGGGAGAAAGAGAAAATGGAACAGTGAGAAAGAAAAAGTGAAAGAATGGAGGAAGAAGAAGGTAATATTTAGAATCACAAGGTGTAATATTCTTCTCGAGAAGAACATTACGTGTTGTGATTCTAAATATTTAAAATACCTTTTTCGCAACGGTCTTCGAAGCACGTATGTCTAGGGTCTTCATAAGGTTTCATACGATTTTGTCTTGTACACCGCGTTGCTCTTCTATGAAAAGAGAAGTTTTCATTTCGACTATCAAACCCGACATTTTAATCATGCCAGACATATTGCGTTTACAATTTTCTATTCCGCTTGTACACCACATGTCCCATAAGAGAGTAATGAAATGATGATAAAGTTAAGGAAAGTAATAAAAATGAAGAACGAGTACGTATATTGATTCCAATTGGTCTTTTATTCGTCGAGAGAAGAAGACGAAAGGTGTACAGAACAAAAAATTGTTACGAAGTTACTCGTGAAGACGTTCGGTAATTACCGATCGAATGCATTGCGATTTATTAATGGACTTTTCGATTGTTTTCAAATAAATGAGAGCCTTCAGATAATACCACTAACGATACGTTTCAATGAATTCCTACATGGACCGTTCCGAGTTCCATTTATCGTCGTTATTTTCGCGGTCATCTTTCCGCAAAAGGAAGTTCTTAACACTTTTGCCGTCCGCACGTCCGATCGGGATTCTTTCGTTTGGCGCCGGTATAAATCTTTATGTACGACACCAACGTGGTGCCACGGGCACTTGCGCGATACTTCTCGCGAGACACCTACGTAGTGTCACTGGACGGCATAGTGTTAAGATAAAGAATTGAAGAAATCATGAAAAAAACGTAGATGAAAAAGTAAATTGGTATTTAATTTCTCCTCTTTTCGAGTGTTTTGCCTTTTTTTTAATAAACTGTATTGAAGAAAAAGATCAGTCTCAATTTATATGTGATTTTCGTCGCTCCGATTTAAGATAAATTAAAAAAAGATGAGTCTTTTTTTAACTTAATTACAAATTTTATTAACTTATACACGAAATTGCAATTGTATAGAATGAAATTTTAAGTCTTTTGAAATAGATCTTAGTAAAAAAAAATTCTTCATTCAATTGTATTTCAGAATCCAACTCAAAATTTAATTCGAAACTCGTAAGATATTAAAATTTGAGTCGCATAAAACATTATTTTGATTCAATTTCACTTGCGTTCAGAAGCTAAATTAAAATTTTCATTCTTTTTAACCCTCTCGCGGCGGAACGCTCAGAAATGAATTGCGCTCTAAGCAACCGGTGTGACGGTGCCATAAACTGTAACATAAAACCATAGATTTCGAATTCGTCCTATAGAAATTCTAAATTATATAAGAAGACATTTTGTTTTCTTTTTTACTGTAAATGTGGAATCAAAAATCAATCAACTTTCGTGCTGAAGGCGCTGTTCGCCGCCAAAGGGTTAAACAGATGGTGTGGCAGAAATCAAATTGAAACTTTTAGTCAAAATTGGTATCTATTACATATCACTGGGACCAATCGATATGCCAGCATCACTTGGAAAAACAATCCCTAAAAATGTCTTATTTATTGCGAAATAATTCAGATTCAAAACTTGTAGTTCCCTATTTTCGCTGTCGGCGGCGCCACCATCGGTATTAAAGATCGAGGTTGGTGTTTGGTGAATCAGTTGCGTTGCCGATACCGACTATAGCATAAGAAGTTATTGATAGTACGTGCATTCGGTTCGTCCCAACGTTGACAGTGACAAGTATCTCACGAAACTTTGGTAACTATCAAAGGTAAAGTATCTAAGTCTACAATAGTATAAATGAAGATATGAAAACCTTACGTTTATTGGAAGTACCGATTACAATCGTAATGTAATAGTAACTGAATAATTTTTTGGATTTGTTGCCTCGTTTACGATTAGTATTGATGCCAATCAGCGGTTCTCAACCTTCCGTGTACTACATAACCTATCAAACGGCGCCATTGTCTTCCCGCTGGAGGAGTGTTTATTGCAGGGTGTATTATTATATACACGGTGGTCTATTTCAATTGTGATAGCTACTAGTATTTAAAACATTCACTGTATAAATTTATCTGTGAATTTTATAACCAATGTAAAAAATTAATTTTTGATTTCTTTTTTTTTGCTTTTTTCCGAAACCCTAATATAATAATAAAGATTTTGATAACTTCTAGCCCAATTGCGGTCACCATACGCATATATGAATATTTCTCATAAGACCGTGGTCGCATATACACAGTGACTGTGTTAAAATAACATTTTTAGTAAAAATGTTCAATTCATGTTTAAAAAATATTCAATAACGAAAAAAATCAAAACATTTTTCGACTAAAGTTATTTATTTTTGTGTTTATAGAGTACGATGTTGCAATACAAAGTATGAGTTTTCATTTCAAAAATATCAACAAGTGAACGTCAAAATGCTTTTAATTTTATACATAAGTAATTGCGGCATTTAAAATGGACCACCCTATGCATGTAAATCATCACATTCGCCAGACTCTGATAGCGAGTACCTGTGCATTTTTTCAACTGTGCCCTGCTAAGTTAGAATAAATCTTGATAGCTGAGAACCGTTGATGCAATGACATCCTCTACCGTTCAAACTTGAAACTAACAAAAGCCGTTACCGGTTATTAAGAATCGAAAGGGCGTATTTTCACGCTTCTTTTTCATCCCTCGGCCTTCCAGAAGGTGTCGAAATATATGATTTGATGATATCTTATCAGTGATTCAGATTCGCTCTTTCTTAATGGAGTGGGAAAAATAGAGAGAGAGAGAGATGTATAATAAATAGATTCTCTACTTCTTTATTTACCGGCGGGATCCTTTAGTCTCATTAACTGAAATTTTTATCTAAAGTAAAAATTATCAACAAAAATTGAGTCGTTGCCTTTGCTACAATTTTGCTTTTAATGCAAGCAAAAATTGTCAAAAAAAATTGAGCCGTTGCTTTTATTACAATTTAATTTCAAATTTATTTTTTCATTTGTCTATTTACAAAAAAAACAAGGACTCAATTAGTGAATAATTTTGTCAGACAATGCAATTGTCAAAATTGCAAATAATTTTCTTAAACAAAGCAATTTCCAAAATGGCCAGTAATTTTTCTAAAACAAAACCATTGTCACAATTGTCGATAAAAATTAATTCAGTGAAAAAAAAGTGATAAAGAAGAATAAAAAGACATTCGCAATTTTTTCAGATGACGAAACTAATGGAATGGCTGTTCGGAGCGACCGTTTTCCTCAGCGTTTGGGTATCTATGATCCGTGGGAACCTCCATCCGATTTTCGTCAACGAATGGCGAGAAGCGACTCTTTTCCTTCCGGTTATGGCCGTCTTCTTGTTCGGTCTCTATGCGGCCACCGTCGTCCTCTACCGAGTCTTCACGTTCAACAATTGTCCAGAAGCGGCCGCGGAACTTCAGCGGGTAATTATAGATTCTCGTGTATTCGATAGAAGTTCAGTTTAGTAAAAATCTGCATTGGGAAGCAATATCTGAAAATCGACTAAAAAAATATATCAGTAATAACAATAAAAATTGAATGAGTCACCTCAAAACCGTTTTAAGGTACAAATTGCAAATTGTTCAAAAACCCCCGAAAATGAAAAAAAATAACCTGTTGGATTTAAAAAAAAATCCATCCATTTTTAAAAATATCCATTCATTTAAAAAAAAATTATTTAAAAAAATCCATCAGGTTATTTTTTTTCATTTTCGGGGGTTTTTGAACAATTTCCAATTTGTACCTTACAGCATTTTTGAGGTGACCCATTCAATTGTAAATTTGATAAGCTTAGTTACAGTTTGTTTTATATATACACATTGGCATCTCAAAATTCATCAAAATCACGTAACGTTAATACTGGAGTCGATCCGACCCCAACGACAGATATGTTTACTGTAATAAAACTGTTGGAAATTTTCAGAGATAACTATAAATTATTATTTTATGAAACAAAATTATTCGAGAAGGTAAAATATAATTTTAAATGTAATATTATAAAATTTCTAAACGTGAAAAAATATCTATTTTCATACAAAAAATCATAACTTATGCAAGTTTCAATGCCTTAGCTAAAAATTTAACCAGATACTCTTAAATTAAACTATATTAAAATATGATATATTTAAACCTTTAAAGCTGTTTTGAAATAAAATATATTTAGTTACAACAAGCGATCAAAAAAGGGATACTTTTACATTATAATCACAATTATTGTCGTTTTCCAGCAAATAGAGGCCGCGAAAGCTGATCTCCGAGGAAAAGGGATATCTCTTACTTAAGAAAAAGGCTCTTATGCAAACAAGGACATTCCGACTGCTATCGTTATTACCATTAGTATCAGCGATACGATTACTTTTATAATATATCTGTAATAGTTTTTAAGAGAATACCATTAAACCTCAAACCTGGTGGTGAAGAATGAACCCATGCGTGTCGGGTAAGCTTGAGCTGCTGTCAACTCTTTACAAATATGCACTAAAAAATAGGTTCAGTTTCCTTTATACAAAAATGTGGTCCCCAATATATATATCGAGTCAATTGTCCATTTCTTCCCTGAAATTACCCCACTGTTCCTTGAAATCCGTGTCTTTTTCTTAAATTTTAATTAGTTCATTAATTAATGTAATCCTCCCATAATTTCAATTTCTATGTAAGCATATTTAGTGTATTGCGTTTGTCTTCATTCTCAAAATCGATGCTTGCACCGAAAAAAATTAGGCATCAATTATATAATTTCTAATCGACACCCCTGCCGGTACTATTTAATAATGAAAAACCGTGCATGAAATAACCATTTAATTTTTATTTTCAAAAAAACTTGTTTCATTTTATAATTCTTACATATTCTTAATTAATATCCATTTTTACATATTGTTAAATAATATCAAAAACGGTAAAATTAAGAAAAAAATCAAAACAAAACCTTAATAAGGTTCTGCTTTGATTCTTCAAACCAATGACGAGCTAGAATCGTCATTTTACCGGAAGGGGTTAATCATAAAAGTAGTTGGAATAATTATAAATGTAATTAAAAATATGTGATTGCTAGAAATATATGATTGATGCCTTATTCAACTACAATAACAGTTAGAATTATTATAAATTTTTTTCAGTGCGAATGACAGAAGGAAACGAGTATAGTTGCAAATGAGAAACAAGAAGGACACAGTTTTTCAAATTTTTCTCTTTATTAAATTATATTAGTGTGTCTTCGAAGTACCATTAGCGGAACCTCGAAGCGCCTTTTTTTTTTACAATACTATGTTCTCAGTCTAAAATGTACCAAACGTTGTCGCGTCACCAACGTTTCACCCATCTGCGTACCTAAATTTCAATTCTTCCTAAAAACACTCATGACAATTTATGCGGTAGAAGAACCCTTCGAATCGTACCTCCTACTTTGTTCCACGCTTCTTGGCAGTGATGATTTTTTTCCCTGTACTAGGATCCGTCCATTTTTTTGTCCTTCTTATTATTTACATTAATTAAAATCAGGGAAAGTACTTTTCGGAGCGATTCGATTTCTTGGGAAAGAAATTTGTTGGAAAACGATTCGATCTCGTATGGAGCCCATAAAGTTCTAGGTCTGAATCGTTTTCTATCAAAATTGTTTACCAGAGAGTGTTTCCCTCTCTTGCTCATTTCTTCTCTCTATGCTTCTTCGATACTAACGCTTCCTACTCGCTATTACAGAGAGACTTCTACCTCGTTCGAAGCATAGCAGAGAAATAATAATCCGAAGGGATGGAAAATCTTCAGGAATTGCCCCGTAGGAATTTACGACCACTCGGGAGAGGTGAGCGGCTTATGTCAGAGTGCTACCGGAATTTCGTCGCGATTCCTGAGGTACGAGAGGTATGAGATCAAGATAACAAATATTTACCAACAGGTGGTGAAAAGTCCCCGTGGCCCGGTACCGGTTTCACCGTAAACTCCCACTCGAATCTCACTTTCTTTCGTCTCCCCTTTGCTGGAATATTCGTCCTTAAGGGGCTACTTACAAGGAGTGTCGTAAAAAACAGGACTTTTTCTCGATTTTCTTTTTAAAAACATAATCGGCGTAAGGGCCTTACGCTCGAGGTGCCTATTTTACGTTTCCTAACGAGTACGTAAAGATGAAACTCACGATAAATGTATTTTACGCACGCTGTTAGGGAAAGAAATTATTTTTGTAGTCCCGATGTTGACAACACATACCATTTATTTCAGAATGTATACTTTTTGAGCAACGTAAGAATTCCTAGTTTTCTCTACTTTGTAAAAAAATCGTTAGAACCTCCATCAGAATAATAAAGCTAATTGGTCCAATTGCTACGTTTTCACCGAATGTCAAACATTGAATGCATTTTTCTAAAAAAGAAAAACGTGTTTTCAAAACGCCTACCAGAAATATCTCGAAAGTTGCTAAACCGATTAACTTGTAATCTGGAGATCCTAAATTACATAAATAAGTGCAGTCTTTATGGTAGCAAAATATTTTTTTGAAATCTTTTATTTTTACAGCTGAAAATCGATAAATTCTGCCATAAAAACAGCTATTTTTAATTAAACGACTGATATTTTGTCGAAAATCAATATTTTGAAAATCGGTGACGTAGAAGACTAGATAGTTATTAACGATTTTTTTCTTTTGTTAAATTTTGTTTATTTTAGTCTAAACAATGTTTTTTACCATAAGAAACAAAATCAATAATTTCGTTTGGTATATTTCCGTTTGACAAATTTCTAAACCATTTTTCTTCTCTAGTTTCAAAATTATTATTGTTATTTCTGTTTATTAATTTTGAGTGTTCGTAAAAAAAATCGAGAAAGAGGGCCTATTTTTCACGTCGCTGGGTTTACGTAGTCTTTGAGTCTCTCTTTCCCTTAAGAATCTCGTTTCCAATCGGCCAGAATTACAAGAAGCGATTACCGCGACAAAGCCCACACTCCGAGACGTCGTTACCCCGGGATTAAACGTAACTTTCGTCCTCCCTTCTCGCGATAGCAGTTGTAATGTGTACCGATATAAGAGGTAGTTTGATTTGTTTGTCTTTGGTCTCGTCCGGCACGTTAACGTTGCAGCTTTTATTGCTACTCTGCCTGCGCCATAAATCCGAGTGATTACTGCTATAATTAGTGGAACCGGTAGTTCGCGTTCTGCTGCTGCTGCTGCTGCTCGTTTTTTGCTTCTTCGCTTTAAAGCCACCGAGGCCACAGAGTCTCAGGAAACCCTCGCGGAATTTCGTCGACATGAGGTTGTAGAGGATCGGATTAACGGCCGAGTTGAGGTACCACATTACTCGGCAGAAATATAGCAGCGAGTAATAACCCTCTATGCCTAGACCCACGATTACTTCGGACGGCACGACGATGATCCAGAGGGTCAACGCTCGAAAGGGTAGCAGGCAGAAGAAGAAGCACAGTACCACCGTGCCCAGCATCAGAACCACCTGTTTTCGGTACTTCAACAGATTGTTGGCCGAGCCTAGACTCACGGTCGGATTGGCCATGAGGTGCCGAGCTATCACCGTGTAAAGGACGATGAGGATGAGCAGTGGCGCTATGAAAAACACAATGATGTTGGTCAAAAAGAATGCGATGGTCCAGGAGGTGTTCGCTTCGGTCCGACAGACCGGAAAGACCGAGCCGTCCGAGTTCTCCTCCATCCCGTAGCTCACCGTCATCAGAATGGGACTGAAAAG
Source organism: Gasteruption jaculator (assembly GCA_949825005.1). NCBI lineage: Eukaryota > Metazoa > Arthropoda > Insecta > Hymenoptera > Gasteruptiidae > Gasteruption > Gasteruption jaculator. The sequence continues at coordinate 7,378,412 of OX463765.1, read as the reverse complement.
GGAGATTCAAAGATTCGATGGTGTTACTCGAACGTTCCGATATTTGTCAGAGATCGTTAGATCGTAATTCGTGGATTGCTACGGGCGTTGCACCCGAATTTCAACTTTTTGCAAATCAAACGTAATCTTTGGAAATTAAGATTTTCCACACAGTTACTCTTTCAAAGCTTTTGTAGCGAAAATAAAATGGAATGTGAAATTATTAATAAGAAATTCAGAATTTGTTTGAATTCATGAGTGTTGCATAATAAATTGCGTAGATATTGAATAATTAATTAAATTAATGTAAATTTGTTTGGGTTGTTCCCTTAGTTGTAGTATATTAATACCGTTTTTGAATATTTAATTTTGTCAATCCGACTGTAAATAATGAAAGAAAGGGACTATCCCGATGAAATTTAATCTAGGACGAGAATTCAAATTCGAAACTCGATCAGAATTCAACCGAATTTTTAGTTGCAAATTTTCTTGGTTTAAAAACTAAGCAATTTTTTGAAGCAAAGAAAAATCGCACAGAAAAAGAGTTCGTGACCTGGAAATGAAACTAAGTTAAATATAAGTACATAATTTAACGAAACAAAAATCAATTACGTACACAAATTATCAAAGAGGAATTAACTAATAGTTTAGGGCAATTTTGAAAGTATCGATTTAAATTTGAACAATTTGATTTTTTACTAAATCATAGTTTTCTTTTATTTGCCCGGAATTTTTATAATTTAATTATTCCTCTGTGCAAAATATGATCAAAATTTTTCTGACTTTTTTCTTGCTCGAAATGTAAGTTAAGCAAATCAGTATTGACTAAATTACGAAAATTTCTAAATTTTGCAACTTTCACAGAGAAATTTGATGAGCAAAAGGTTGAGTTTGGATGGCAAAACCAGTCCTCGGGAAATGACGAGTACCAAAGAGGAATTGATTAATGATTTCTACACTTGTCAGTCCTGGAGAAGTTCCTTGATCGCGTAAAATTCATTAACGAAATGGATATCGCTGTTAAACGGAGCTTATTTATTCAAACGATATATCCGCTACCTGCGTCAAACAAACAGGAGCCTTGCCAATCCCTCTTCTGATCTTCGATAACAATAAAATAATAATTCTCGCGTGCTCTCAGTTCTGACAATTGTAGAAATCTTCGTTCTCTCGAAATTTCATCCCTCGTATACCAAAAAAATAATCGGTGTATATTTCCAAATCGAACGATCGAAACTTTATATTATATTCTAAAATACAAACCTCGTGCAAAGTGCGGCTGTTATCCAAGCCAGGAAACACAGAAAAGTGGCTCTTGTCTTGGTGCATACGTACCTGGAAAAGTCAAATATATTTATTTAAAATAAAATATATTCATTATCTTCGATTAGAGGGTAAGAGAGTGTGCGTGCAAGTGCCGGGGTAGCAATTATCAATTATCGAGATTTTCCGAATTTCTTGGTCACAGTACTAATTATAATATTA